>JBBPUG010000216.1:0-33470 GCA_038094535.1 Tubosaeta aff. alveolata
ATCACTCTCCCGACGTGAAACTTGCCCGGCGAGATCTGTTCGACGCCGAGGGAACTGGCGATCCAGACTGTTCCGTTGATGAACCGTCCGACGGGTCTCATCCTGCTTCCGCTGCATCGGCACTTCAATTTATCGACAATCCCTCTGATCTCGTGCCTCTCGTGTACGAAGGCGGGTTGAAAACGTGGGAGTGCAGTCTGAATCTCGCTCGTTGTCTCCAACGCGACGGCCATGCTGCTGACCTCCAAGGTCGGCGTGTACTGGAGGTGCGTTCGATCCGGGCCCCCTTTTTCTTTCTCATGGTTGACCCGACCTGGAGTTGGGATGTGGTACGGGGATGCTTACGATGTATATACTTCATGCACTGTTTGCATCCCCGCCGGTCGAGAGGGCCGACACGCACGTTCACCTGCAAGACTATAATACCTCTGTGCTGAAGTTGGTGACCGTGCCCAACATCCTCCTTGCTTGGTGTGCGTGACCCGACGATCCCCACGCGCCCGCGTCCCTCATGCGCCGTCTCAAATACGTCTAGATACCTCGCCGGCTGCAGATGCCTACAAAGCATCAGAGGCCCACGCAGGCGAGGACGCCGCCTCGGAAGTACACCTCACGCCGCGGCTCCTGCAAGCCTTTAGAACGTCACTCCAGACCTATCGGCTCCACATCCGTCTCTTTTCTGGTGCGTGGCACGATTTTGACCTCGCGCGGACGGGCGGACCCTACCACCTCGTTCTCACGTCGGAAACGATTTACCATCCCCGCGCGCTCCCTAGCCTGGTCTGCCTCCTCCGGGACGCGTGTGCCTCGGAGGAAGGGGCGTGCTGTCACGACCTTCGAGGCCCGTGCGCTACCGTACTCCCTGAGTCTTTCTTGGTCATCGTTGGGTTATGGCAGCTCGCCGTCATCACTTTCTTTCGATAAGCTTTTCCGTTCTAAGTACCATTCCGCTCATCGCACGTCCTGTATTACTTAGTTTTCCGTTCTAGCAATCAACGCGCTTAGTCGTCGCGCCGCGGCTGCTGGTGATCCCGACACGTGCGCGTGTCTCGTTGCCGCGAAGACGGTGTACTTTGGTGTTGGAGGTGGCATTGTGGAGTTTGTGCGTGCCGTCGAGGCGTCTGCGGGCGTGCGTGTGGAAACGGCCTGGGAGACAACTAGCTGGGTCAGTAGAAAGGTGATGCGCGTGCGGTGGTCGTGAGTTGCGTGTATCAAAACGTAAATGTAGTGTGCACCCTAGAGAGAAAATGTTGTGGACAAAGCCGGACTCGAACCGGAGACCCCCCGCATGTAAGTATCCCCATGCTAAGCGGATGTGATAACCATGCACTGAATGCAGATGCATGTGAACCTCTACTCTTCCTTCCATTTCTCGAGGTAGCACACTTCTCTTTCATACAGCGAAAAGCAACAGACTGTACAGAGACGAACTGATCACCACGGCACAGCCAGCCCACTCCAATCCCTCAACACCGCACCTCGCTCCGTCCCAATCTGCCGCGTCATCTCTGCCTGCCTCAACACTTTTATCGGCGAGCAATGGCAAGTACTAGGTAGAATGAGTTGGAAAGAGTCCATCGATACGGTTGCAAATATAAGCCATGAGCGCGGGCGGTGAGGGTGCACATTGCAAACCGGGCGTGCGTGCGGGGTACGATGTGCCGGCGTTGCAAGCCATAGTAAGAGACATGTTGCAAATCACTGCAAGCTGCAAGCGGGTAATGAGAACGCGTGTTCCATATCATCAAGACCGTAGGAGGGTGGACTCCACCGTCCATAGGAACCATCCTTGGCTGCGGCTCACTGACTGCAAGAACAACAAACCAAAAAATAGAAAATGCTGAACAAACAGGACTGTTACGCCTACAAAGAATACTCATCTCAGAATCAGCTCACCTAATATGGACCCTGCGCTGCGAGAGAGTCATCGGGGGGCATGAACACTCGAGTGCAGCAATCACATCGAAATGGCTGAAAAATATACAATCCAGACTAGACACTGACAGGAGAATAGCGAAAACGAGCAGGAAAGCCAACCTAACCAACAAAATACGACACACATGGACTACAATAATACACAACCCAGACTCCTTACCACCAGATTGGGTGGTCTCACTAGAGGTTTTAGTGGGTATCAAAGCACCTAGGACCCCTGCTGTCATCACCGGGGACACCAGGTAACGTACGGAGCCCCACACCCCCCGCTTATACGGGACGTGCGTAAGTGCATTTTCCCTCGGACCGAAGAACGCAGTTTCTTCGCCTTAGTGTTCTGCGGTTCTACCGCAGAGTATTATGTAGAACTAGACTATGTCAGCTGCTACATAATATAAATCACTTGTCCAAAAAAAAAAAAAAAGACCGTAGGAGGGTCTTGCAAGTCGTCGATGGTTGGTGTTACAATGGGAAAAACTCGGTGCAAGGGGGACTGGGCAAGCAGCAATGTAGAAATTCCGGATGTATTCCCCCACACCCCCGACCGTGGGAAGGTCATCACCGCATGTCGCTTGTAGAAGCGGAGTTCAAAATGGATCCTGCAACGAGCGTTCAGATCTATCTGCCAGTTCGCGGTGCTCCAGTCTCCTTTCTCTCCATTCCTTACAGTGACATTCAAAGGCTCGCCATCCGTCCCTTTAAATGGATCCGCTTCGTCATGTTCTGTATCTGTGGGGCCCGCGGTGATCTTGCGGCAACCCCAGATGGCCCTCCTGTCAATTACGGCTCTACTTCGTTGGACAAGGATCATTACTACTATAAAACTTCTGGTAATGTTCTACTTGTATGTGACGGTGTCGTTCGCTAACTATTACCTCTAGAGGAATACAAATTCGTGGATCCTTATGGGTTAAATGACAAGATCACTTCTTCTGTAGCGACGGCTCGTTCCTACACATTCAGACATGAGGTTCAAGAACGAGATGGAGGATGTTGTGTGTTCGCAGGGACGTCTGGCGCTAATTGCGACGCAGCACACCTAATCCCAAAGTCGAAAAGCGACGAGGTAATGTCCGTGATTGTTCGATGTGATCCCTCTGACATGTGGTATTTAAGTACATTAGCATGGTCTTTGACCTTCGCTCTGAGTGTTATGACTCTCCGCAAGATCGGATTTCGAACATCAACGATGTTCGGAATGGAATTTTTGTGAACAAGCTTCTGCACAGCGAGTTTGGTCTCGGAAAATTCGCTTTCTTGAAGGTACTGAGGCTCGGCAGATGATATTTAGGTGGTTTTAACATGCAACCATTTTAGACTCCAAACTTCGCAATGGATTCCACCGACATCCCGAGGATTGCTCGAGGTTCTGCAGACGACCGTATCACGCTACACCAGTTAAAGCCTGAAAAATTTGACCCGATCCTAGCCCAGGCTTTGCTAGCTCTGGCAGCGACTGGACAAGCAGATCTCTCCAATCCTGCTGCGGCCTTTCTGGGATTGAATGTTGATGGACTATTTCCGAACCCACAACTGGGGAAACTTCCCCCTGCCATAATCCTCGATTTCCTGTATGGTGTCGCTGCCTACAAGCTGTGGCAGGATGTGTCCTCTTGTGACGAGGTGAACAAGTACTACGAAAAAAACTACGGAAAATTTTGCGCCAAATCTAATGACGATGAGGGAAACGGTTCAGGGGCATATGAACCCTCCCCACCACAAAGTGAACGCGAATACTCGGAGCGAAACGATGGACTGGCTTCTGCAATGGACCAGATGAACCTGGCTATGATGTATTTCAGCGGGATTACACCACAGGAGCTGGCTAGAAGACAGGAGAAGAGGATAGAGGAGGAGGAGATGGTAGCATGCGAATCAAGTCGAGGCAAGGTGGCAGAGTGGATGAAGACTGTTGATTGTGATTGACGATGACCGTCATGCGGTACGGTGGTTTTGAACACTGGATCGGCGGGCGCTGAAGGGCATTCCCATGAAGAACGACGACGATCGCGGTCATCAGATGCCGTCAATGCTACAGCTGCGTCACCCTCGAGACGCAAGCTGAAGCCTCGCTGGCAGCCTTGTGAGTACTATGGCGTTTTGGTGGAAGTCCACAGCCTCGGGTGGCGTTCGCTTGCCAAGGCCCGCGGTCGAGAAGCCATACAGCTGGTCATGTATCGTTGGAGATCGTGTTTGTGCGCATCGGAACTTGAGTTCATCTGTCGGTGTAGGTTTGTAGATACCTCGTATTGGGTCCGAATGAGTTTCCTCGCTGTTTGCTTCTGTTTGTACTAGACATGTTCCATTTCAACTTTGATGTTGACGATGCTGTACAAGATGATCTCAGTGGAGACTTCTCAATAGTGCCACCTACTGATAAACCCAACTATGACTCTACCCCACAGCAATCATTTTCCGAGCTCGATTTGGATTCCTTGGTGTGTATGTACAGTGTCGCCGTTCCCTTCATTATCACGGGTCAACTCTAGCTCAGAGCGTTACCGACCCAACTATCCTATTCCTTCGTTTCTCTTCCGTCGTCCGATGATCACTCTCCAGACGTGAAACTTGCTCGGCGAGATCTGTTCGACGCACGCTTTCAGCTCATCTCCGAGGGAACTGGCGATCCAGACTGTTCCGTTGATGAACCGTCCGACGGGTCTCATCCTGCTTCCGCTGCATCGGCGCTTCAATTCATTGACAATCCCTCTGACCTCGTGCCTCTCGTGTACGAAGGCGGGTTGAAAACATGGGAGTGCAGTCTGGATCTCGCTCGTTGTCTTCAACGCGACGGCCATGCTGCTGACCTCCAAGGCCGGCGTGTACTGGAGGTGCGTTCGATCCGGGCCCCCTTTTTCTTTCTCATGGTTGACCCGACCTGGAGCTGGGATGTGGTACGGGGATGCCTACGATGTATATACTTCATGCACTGTTTGCATCCCCGCCGACCGAGAGGGCCGACACGCACGTTCACCTGCAAGACTATAATGCCTCTGTGCTGAAGTTGGTGACCGTGCCCAACATCCTCCTTGCTTGGTGTGCGTGATCCGACGATCCTCATGCGCCCGCGTCCCTCATGCCCCGTCGCAAACACGTCTAGATACATCGCCGGCTGCAGAGGCCTACAAAGCATCAGAGGTCCGCGCAGGCGAGGACGCCGCCTCGGAAGTACACCTCACGCCGCAGCTCCTGCGAGCCTTTAGAACGTCCCTCCAGACCTACCGGCTCCACGTCCGTCTCTTTTCTGGTGCGTGGCACGATTTTGACCTCGCGCGGACGGGCGGACCCTACCACCTCGTTCTCACGTCGGAAACGATTTACCATCCCCGCGCGCTCCCTGGCTTGGTCCGCCTCCTCAGAGACGCATGTGCCTCGGAGGAAGGTGCGTGCGTGTGTCTCGTTGCCGCGAAGACGGTGTACTTTGGCGTTGGAGGTGGCATTGTGGAGTTCGTGCGCGCCATCGAGGCGTCTGCGGGCGCGCGTGTGGAAACGGCCTGGGAGACAACTAGCGGGGTCAGTAGAAAGGTGATGCGCGTGCGGTGGCCGTGAATTGCGTGTGTATCAAAACGTAAATGTAGCAAAGACGTCATTCTACTCTCTAGTGTACATCAGTGAAATGCTTAGTGCTAGCCGATTACTAGCCGACGGTCCTGAGCGGTCCTGGGCAGTCCTGGACGCTACCCGGTTCCCTGATGTACACCTAGAGGGAAAAAGTTGTGGACAAATCCGGACTCGAACCGGAGACCCCCCGCATGTAGCCCCATGCTAAGCGGATGTGATAACCAGCTACACCATATGCCCATGCACTGAATGCAGATGACATGACCCTCTACTCTTCCTTCCATTTCTCGAGGTAGCACGCTTCTCTTTCATACAGCGAAAAAGCAACAGACTGTACAGAGACGAACTGATCACCATGGCATAGCCAGCCCACTCCAATCCCTCAACACCGCACCTCGCTCCGTCCCAATCTCCCGTGTCATCTCTGCCTGCCCCAACACACCCAACGCCTCGAACGCCGCGATCAGCTGGCCATCCAAGACGCCCCTCGACAGTGGCTTCGACAGCGTGTCATTTCGGACGATCCTGACCACATCCGAGGGTAAGTAATGAACGTCCACGGCCGAGGCGGAAATAGCTCACCGGTACGCCTTCGGGTTCAGACCCGCAACGTGTTGCATGTTGCGCAGCAGCTGACCCTGGAGGAGATGGAGCCGTTTAAACGCCCCTTCGTCGACCGGCGTGAGGGCCGACAAGGACCCGTCCGTAAAGCCTAAAAGACAAGGTCAGGATGACAGCCGGACCCCAAAGGAGATGTCGTACCAACGATGAGTTTTGCTTGCGGAATCTCATTGTCCTCTTTGGTCCGTCGTGCGATCATGCGCGACGTTCGACATTCCTTGTGACAGTGAAACTCGGCGTGACATAAGAGATGTTGTCCGCCTTTCGAGTCGGGATCTATGAAAAGGACAAACGTTATAGACATGGCATTGGCAAGGAAAGAGCAGGCACGTACCACTGGGATCGTACGTGAGCATCCGCAAAACCCCTTCTTCGTCATTCAGGACGAGCGACAGCTCGCCGTTCGTGAAAAAGAAATCGACATTGGTCGCATACGTCGGCCGCATATCCTTGGCTAACACCACTAGTTTGTAGGGGTCCTCCTACGACGGGAGTCAGCATGTTACTCCGTGAAGGGGTGAGGCGGATACCTGGAATGCAACGAGCCAGACGCTCTTGACCGCATCGGCAATCAACAACAAGTTTTTCAGTACACGCAGGCTGGTCACGTAGACGCCGACGTCTAGAAACGCGACACCCACGAGGCGCTCGTCAAGGTCAAACGCCCTGACAAATATCTGCGGGTTTTCATATCAACACAATGCCGGCCAACCGGTATGCGCTACGCCACCTTTTGTCCCATGGAGGACACCAAGTAACCATTAATCCCGCATAATGCGGTCACAGGCCCTTTGGCATCGTCACGAACACGGAGTTTTAGTTTATACCATCGTTGCGTGCTGACCGATGGGTCGGGTACAACTTCTACCACCTCAAAGACGTAGGTCTTATTAAGGCAGTGTTAAGCAAGCATGGTGACGGGAATGACTTGACTTACAGCGCCTTTGACAGCCAAGTCTTCACCGCGATCAATGCTCGTTCCAACAGTAATGAAATCTCTGCTCCCTGAATCTGTGCTCAGCGTTTCCAATGTCACACACTCGAGTGCATTGACGTATTCATTAGGAGCGAATTCATAACTATAAACATGTTAGGAAGATCCCTCGCTGAAATGTCAACAGAAGTGACCCACCCGTCCATTGTTATCCAACTGTCAGGGGAAATAAGCTCCAATGTCGAACAGTCACACTGCGGGAATGAAATGCCTGCGCCTGCACCTCGTTAGCCTTCGACCGCACGGATCCCAACCCACACACAGTGGTACACTTACCATCCGGCTCCCAGAGGACGTTGTTGTCCTCGTCATACGAGGCAAATCGCGCTTGCAATGAGGACGCGGCAACGATCAATGACGCGGACTGCTCAAACGTGACGTTGGTATACGGCCGAGACCGAGCGAGGGAACGTTTCGGCAGCAAGGTGTCCAGTTCGACGTCAGGGATCCACTCCAAAAGGCTAGGTCCCTACAAACAACCATTCAGCCTAACGCCTCGGCGAAACAACCAGTCGAGGGTTGTCTGACGTCACCCCATTTACCTCGTCAGAGTACACCAAAAACTCCGCTTTGGACTCCCACAACGAACATGCTGAAAATGCGTGCACGACCGCATGTCCACTCGGGAACAGCTTTAGACCACCTTTGTCCGTACGTACTATCCAACTTGGTCTATCACCGGTGAAAAAGACGCCAGTGAGGGTTTGGTTGTTGCCGTTTGAGGATGAGGTAGGGCAGGTGACGAATGGGATGAATGTGCGATATATCCGCTTTTGCTCCGCGAGCACCGTTTTCTCTGCTTCTTCCTGCTTCGACAACTCGAACGTCCGCGTCAGGACCTTTGTGAGAATGATTTTCAAGGCGGAGCGCCCGTTGGACTGTGGCGCAGATATCGGTACGGAATGAATTTCATACACTGCCAAGTGCCCACAACGCATGAAGACCTGCAAGGGTTTCATTCAGGGGCCACGAGTCACTGGGATGGACGTACAAAGAGATGTGGAGTTGGAGCCGACTCTCCGAGAGGCGCAATAAGAATCTGTTCAATGTCAAGGTCCTGTGGCTTGCGCGGTGGATCTTGTGGAGGCGAAAGGGCCGGCGGATCAGACGAGTCATTCAGCACCGGTTCAAGCGTGTTGATGGTCGCGCTCGAAAATACAAGCGTCAGCTTGGGGAGGGACCACATCTGGTGGAGCAGTGTTACTGAATGTAAATTAACGAAGAGCGGACAAACCTCCATGACTCCCTGAGGGCGAATAAGCACTAGCCATTGGCTGTTGTGTCCCGCGGTCACTACAGCCTGAAGCGTCGAACTGCTAGAAGTGGCAGCTGTGCTATCACTGGTGGCCACTTCGAAAACGCCCGATGTGTCCGTGTAGAAACATCCCGTAAGATATCGAGATGACTGTACGGGACGCCGTAAGTACCCATTCAACGTAACAGAACGTCAGATAATACCTTTTCGCCCATCGGAGACATATCCTTTCTCCTGATTTTGCCTCGCTCGGTTTCACCAATGAACAAGCCAATAGTTTCATCTTCCCGAAGAATCAACACAAAGGGGTCACATATACTGCACGCCTTGATTTTTGCACGAGGCATGTTCCCATCCATGTCCTTGATTATTTGTCTCTCGGTACCATCTACCCATCACGAATCAAACGATATGAGCGGGTCTCTAATGTCAAAAACGCACCCGGTTCGAGGACACGTATCGCGTTTGTCATCACATGGAGGATCGCCGTGCGCTGGAAAAATGGACCGGCACCGACCGTCGTCCCTGGTATACGTGTCGCAATAGCTAGTTCCGTCTTTCCCGCCCTCGTTGCAATCTAAGCCATACCCATTTCAGAATTAGCTCGCCCCGTCCTCTCGAAGCTAAACAGAAATCACATACACGAGATACCCCAGGGGATGGATTGGCGTCGGTGCTGATAACGATCGAATCGTTTTCCCCCGAGAATAGTCCGCCACCGGTTTTTTCATAAGACGTACCATTCACTCGGTGAGACTGCCGAACAGGAATAGACCAGATCCCACGTGCACCACCCAAAACGTGGAGTTTGCGTTTAGTACGAATAGGAAGGTCACGCTAGGCCGAGAATGCTTAGCAAAGAGGCAAACGAAGAATCAAGAACTGAAAGGCATTTGCGTACCTGGAAAAGCGTAAAACCCCCGAGATGACCGCTTCCCGTAGCGGCCACAAGTTCGGGGACGCATCGCTCCTATCAACATGAACGCCGATCATCAAGTAACAAGTAGTTGTCCACCAAAGGTTTAAATTGGGGAGTGTAAGTATTTATATGCCATAAATGATGGGATACGCACCCCTAACCTTGCCAGGGAGAACGTCATATCCGCGATTGGCCCATACGCAGGAAGTGAATCGCACAATGAGAGATGAATTACGGAGCGTGTTCGCGAAGGGTGTACCCCGGGAGATACACCATTGGCAGCGGTCTTGGCTATAGGCTTTGATTCTCCATACAAATCTTGCGGTTCCCCTGGGGTGAGTGATCCGGCTTCCGGACGCCATCGTATATCGGCTCACCATCATCATCGAAATCATCAATATCCATCAAGTTTCCGGCATCCACTACAGCAGCCGATGCTGCACCTGGATCCTCTGCTTCACCCTCTTCCAGCTCTTCCTCGACCCTCACTGCCCGCAACAAGACAGATGGTCCAACCGTGCTTCCTACGAATAACATTCCTCCATCCAACTGACTGGTCACTGCAGGAATTGTTGTGCGCGCAAGGGCTGGGGACAGAGCAAGTCTAGACACTGTTCGTCCATCTGAGATGATTTCTACAGGATGAACCATTCCGTCCTTCCTAATCACAAAGAACGTTTTCTCGTCTGCAAAGACAAGCTTGCCGCCTTCTAGAATTAAATCTAGGTCTTTATCGAGAGGAAGAGAGGGAATGTCGCTAACACGCGTAGCCCATCCATTGACCGGTAATGCAACACGACGGGCAGCTTGGTCAGCGTATATGAGTGAGTTGGCAGTAAGGATGACAAGACCACCAATAGACTGCGCGCAAGGAAGGAGAGAAAGACAATCGTATGGAAGACCATCAATGACGGTAATAATAGGATATGTGTGGTTGAGGAGATCGAGAGTAAAGATGTATAAACGACCGGTGTCGTGGTATTCCTTGAGGCGACTGAGGTCCAAGTCAAAATGCAAGGTGTGAGCGAATACGGCATAAAGGGAATACAAGCCTAGAGAGCTTACCCTGCCCAGGTCTTCTCAGACTGGCAAAGTACAGCAATGGTGGGATTGTGGTACCCTGGTAAAAACACAAAGTCTATGACGTTGCGCAGGTTTGGGTCGACGTCCGCAACCAAATCGAGGACAAAAGAAGGGGAATACGGTACTTCTCTGACGGGATCGTAAGTTTTGGGCTTAATTGAATGGACAAACGAATGAATACCTTGCAATGCTTTGGTCCTGTTCCATTAGGTCCAGTTCGGCTTGCGATTGGTAAAAGGGAAGAATCGCAAGGGAGTCTTTGGGAAGCGAGAGAGCAGCACAGCGGGATAAAGGGTCTGCGCGAAGTTCTGCGCGAAAAAGAGGACCATCAAGGACTGACTATCAAAGATGGCTTAATAGTGAGCCTCAAGCTAGGTGTACGACCTACCATTTGTTGAGAACGTTCGTAGGTGTGGATCGACACCGTGACAAGGTCATGGATGGCGTCAGACCACTCCAGCAACGCAATCTATGGACTCGGTGAGAATAAGGCACAAAGGGAGTGTAGAATATACCTTTGCGTCCCTGAAAGAGACAAGCAGACGATCGAGGTGGTCATCACTGGATGACATTGTGCGGACTTTGTCCATCCCTGTGACAGTTCCATGTAATGTATGCTCACGAAGGAGGTGGAAACGCCATGTAGTTGCCAAGTCCGGGCTCGCACTCGACTGAGTTGCATACTAAGAGCACAAGTCAAGGATCAACTATGCCGAGAGCTTACTTTGACTGTGCCCATATTGACCCAACCTTCACCAGACTGGTCCATCTCTACTTCGCCCTCTACTGCCTCTGTTCCTCTGCGCACACGAGCCCGCTTATCTCGCTCGCTCGCCACCTGGTCGGAGATGGGGGCAGGTTGTTCGCGGATGGCATAGACGCGTAAAATGTTGGATTTGGCTGCGACTATGTTTGAAGTGTTGGCGGAAAGATTGAGAGCGACGGCAAAGTCGACACCGCTGGGTGGAAGAATGTCATGTCGAAGTGCATGCATAACAAAAATGTAATCGTCATGTGCTCGTCGCGAAGTCGCTAATACCCCGTGACAATTCGTAACAAGTGTCACGTCACATCTTCCCCTGTCACCGACCAGTGATGTTGTTCAGGTTGAACAAACACCTTGAAGACTGAAGTACTGACCATTTCGAATTAGAATGAGAGCCCCCAACCCACTACAAATCAGACAGTCGCCCTTTGCACCTGCATCAAAGTACGTTTCAATTCGGCTCAGCTGCGCATCACTGCGCCCGTCCACGTCGTCAGCGGTCCTCTCTCGTTGCCGTATGCCATGTTTTATCTGATAACAGCCGACATCCCGTATACGGCCGAATGCAGTGCACTCCTGTGGTTGGCGAACCTCGGTATTGATCGGGGGCGGTTTTGCCGCTTCCTGAGTTCCATCTGTTTGAATTCGCGGCAAGGGCTGGTCATACACCGCCCCGCCACTGACCGGACTGGTCCCCCGTCCCACCTATCAATCTAGTTCTATTTACGACCTCCCAAGGCTATTCTGCGACTCGCGCGAAACAGAAACAGCGATGCATCATTATGTAGGTACAACATGCCACCCTCCCAGTCTTCATGATCCCTCGATCTGGGGCTGTATTACGCGCTTCACCTATTACAATCCTGCTCCGAACTGACCGCTGTTTAAGCTCCGTCCAGATGTTGCCCGTTGCCTCGACCTTCTCTCCGTTCTGCCAGTTTAGTGCGTGTCCGCACTTCTGTCGTCCCACCGCATGCACAAATGCATAGGGATCATCCGTGTCTTCATTTGTGCTGGTTCATGTCTGTGCAGCCATCCGTCTGAGAGGGTGTCTCAAGGCATTCCACATTTGCGCAGCCGCAAGATTGATCTCCGTCATATGTCCAAATTTGTGCGCTATTTTAAAGGGTTCTCCGTTTCACTTTTCTTGTGAGCAACACTCCACATGCTCTAATGAGGTTTTTTTTTCTTCACTGGCTGCCGTGTCAAAATGTTGGAAAATCATTGTGCGTCAACCTCACCGTGCATCACGCAGTTTGCGAAGATGTCAAGGGCTTCGTTCTTCCAGAAATGGTGGCTTCTTTGACGATCAACGCGTGAGCTTTGGTTCCTAGTATGGCCTCTTTGCAACTGGATAACTTGGACTATTATTTCATTGACGTAAGTGCAAACTTACATTTTCTTTCCTTAATTGGGCATCTCTCGGGCCACCTGCCACTTCTTGACGTATTTCGTGTATATGTGGCGACACGTTGCTCTCATGGGCAACATTTCTTCTATGACATTGAGACCGCCCTTTCTTGGGTTTGAAGGTTTCTCTTACTTCGGGTTTTCATAGTTACATCTAGCAGAAAAGAAATACTGCAAGAGGCGCCGGAGGCGTTTGGTGCCCCGTGCTTCCTGGTTGCACCACCCGAAATCGGATGCGACGTGGCGGTCTCGTACGGCCACAGCTCCCCAGCTTCTTCGCCCCTAGAGCCACTCGATCCTCATTTGCTCGCTTCACATCAGAAATCAACCTCATGTCGTGCAACCTGCAGGTTTACTCGTGTTCGCAGCATGCACCAACTGGCACGCTACAGCCCATCCACTAATTCACCTAGGTCCAAACCGCGATTCCGAATACCCCGTGTGGTTTCTTGCTTCTCACCACTAATTCCAGCGTCGCTCCCTCCGTGGTCTCTTATTTCCTTCCTTCTTATAAGTACCCTTTCCGACAACATATGCTCGCCCCACTCTGTTAGGACAGATATCGAAGTCAAGCTATGACTGCTGCGTTCATGTCTAATCCCGTGGCACCGTTTAACCCTGGCGTCCGCCCACCCTCAAGAACCGACCGCGGGGGTGGCGGAATCCCTCCGGGATCGTCCAAGGTCAGTGCGCTTTGTCGCCCTCTTTTACTATTCGGGCATCGTAGTGAACGACGTCCCACCCAATCCCACCGCTTTGGTTGGCAGAACTATGTCTTGCCGGTCCCCTCCGGCGTTTCGGTGCGCATCTTCAAACCACCCACTGTTTGCGCTTCTGCACGTCAGTACTCAAACGCCGGTCAGCAGCTCTCTGCCGTTACCGCAAGAGGTGACGTTGAATACAAGCCGTCTTCACACCGCGACCCCCGTTCTTCGGCTCCCCTGGCGCGCGACGTCCCTCGCAAACTTGTCAAGCCCCCACCGTCCCACGCCCATGTCCACGCCCACGCCCATCCCCACGAAGAACGAGAACGAGAACGGGACCAGCATCGAGAGCGAGAGCGAGATAGACCTTATCGTGATATCCGACGTTTCGGGATCATCCATCCCGGCCCAGTCCAAGACACTTTCATCTACGAGCGCTCCATTGCGTCGTCAAAATCTGACCCCTACCACGACTACTATTACCCACCCTCTTCGGACAGCAGCGCGAGCGAGATCGACTCCATCTTCTCACTCCCTTCTTCCGCCTCGTCCAACAGCAGCGTTGACGACGATTGTCCCCCGCGAGGCGTGCACCCCGTCGCTCGGACCGCACCGGAGCGGAGACCCTCCCACCATCATGGCCCACAGCGATCCGGAACACCCTTCCCGGCCCAGGTGGCATACCACACGTGTCCGACCTGCTCGGAGATGAGCAACAGCCCACCATCCCGCGCGGCTAACAGAGCCGACGTTCCAGCCCATGCCCGCCCGTTGCCTATACCCCCCGTCAGCGCCCGCGTACGCAAAGACAGCCTCGTGCTCGCGAACGAGCGTTCTATTCCGCCAATCACCACGCGCCCGCGACTCCCGCAGCTACGTATTGGACCTCCGCCACCCTACCCTGCTGAACCGCAAAGCGCATGGTCCACCGCAGAGACAGGCGGGTACCCCTCAGCCTCGCCACCACCCCTCGTCCGCACGTCCTCCATGAAGAGCAGTGGATCTGTAGGGAGCAGCTCGCATAGCGGGAGCGTCCCGCTGCCGCCAGGGCTCAACGTCTATTGGGAATATGGCCAGACGGTCGACGTCACCTCCGAACCGCCTCACCGTGTGCCAAATCGCCGCAACTCGGATGGGGATCAAGGCCACATCATGCCCCCACGCCCACGCCGCGCCGGCACGGTTCCCGCACCACGCTCCGTGCGCTGGTGTGAGGAGCTGGTCTGCCCAAGCCCTATTCTCCCCTGCCAGCGAAGAAAGGGGTGGTTCAACAGACGAGGGTGGGTGTCTTTTGTCCTCTCTACCCTTGCCCGTCATTGACGTCCTCGTCTCTCGCGCTGCCTCGCCGGGCTTCTCTAATGCGCAGGGATCAATTGTGGCGCAACGACGGGTCGTACAAGCCTCCCGCGCACGGCGAGGAGTTCCCTGAAGACCTCGACGACTACCCAGAGCCGTCCGAGGGATGGCAAAATGAGGCTGGTGTCCGGATTGACCTCAACCGACGGCTTATACCCAAGGCACCCCCGCGGTCCGTCCTAAAACGAACGAATTACTGTAAAGAAGTGGGCATCATCGCCGGATACCTTACAAATGGCCCAGCTTCGCCGACGTCGGACGACGAATGAGTAGCTCGTTCCCTCTTTCCCAATCCTGGTCCCCCGCGTATTTTACTTTCTTTTCCTTTGGACGCCAAATGTGTATGACCAAGGCGCGTGTACATTTCATTCCTTCTGTTTGATTATTTATGAGTGGGAGCCGTCGTGACTTACACCCGCGCACCTGTCCTTCGTGCGCGCCATTCGCATTCGCATCCGCATCGTGTACCATATCATACCCCTGCACGTCACATTCACGATTCCTCATTCTTTACCTCTCACGTCCATTGTTCTTTCCTTTCATCTCTTTCTTCCATTCATTCCGTTCGTATGTGGATCTGGCATCCAGTTGTATTGTTAGTGCTCGTACGGTGATAGGCCGTACAACGATCCTCTGTCTTTGACCCCGTACAAAACATATATAATACATGCCATTTATTTCCATGCCATCCACGGGTAAGTAGGTCTCAACTCCCGACCACGCCGTCGAAAAAGTGGGTCACCTACTTTGGGTCACAGGGACATGGGACAGGGTTGGAGCAAGACGGGAGAGCCGCAACCCCACCAGAGCCACATTCCATCCCTGGACGTGTCGCCGGGGAAAAACAAGAAAGGCGTGAAACCCCACAGATGCTGTAGAGGACACGTGCGGCCACACATACGGCCACCAAAGAGTGAAGGAGATCCGGCCGAAGGCACGTCATGATGATAGCGATAAGGATGCAGTGGATCTGCGACGCGACGCTCTGGACCTGTCGTGACACACGCTTGTATGTAAAAGAATACGCCTCGGAGTGCGACCCACCTTGGATGAAGGGGTAGGGAACCTTTTTGCCGCTTGCCAGAACCTCTTGGACAGGGTCTGGAAATGACGTGGCGTGGGGTGACAGTGACAGGGGTAACGCTACGCCAGACCACCTGGAGACCGAGATAGGGACCGACATTGGATGCCACAGCCATGGAGCACTCGGGTCGCACACGCGTGCTCTGTTGGAGGCCGCACGTTCGTTGGCTGCGATGCCCTATTAAACCGACATCAGACGATATGATCGCGTTTTCTGATCTGTCCGAGCGCAATCCGTCACGGTGGCAGTTTCGGACAGGAAGTCGTTCTCGGACGGGGCGCGTTCGATGGGTGGCACTGCCAGGCCTCCCGATGTGAGCTGATCAAACCTTCAATACTACCGTCGATAATCACAGGGTAGATAGAAGCCCGTATCCATAGCCCTTCCCGAGCTTGCCATTCGGTGAATGGCTGCTGCCACCATTCAATAGTGTATAACACGCATACAAGGCTGAGAGATGTGATGATGGACGTACCATTGTTCCGTTCAAATAAGGTACCCGATTGAACTTTCGGTCAAAGAACGGCGCAGAAAACGTGTGGAAGTGGCCTTCTCCTGTGCGTGGCACTGCCATAAATCCAACTGCAAGAGGTCAGACCACTCTCCAAACAAGACCAGATCATGCTCATACTAGTACCCATGTAGGGTCAAATTGCCTGTCACTATCTCTTGAGCTACGCCAGCGCGTGTTGTGGCAGGGGGATCGGGCTAGGCGGAGAGTGAGTGCGGTGTCGGGAGTCCGTGCGTAGTAGGTCGTAGCGTCGGTTGTCGTAGGTAGTCAGCGTGTACGCCTTCCGGGTTTCCCTGCTAGCCTCCCAGGGTCTGTCCCAGTCTCCCCTACTCCAGTGTGCGTCCTTGCTATTTCCAGCAACGGGCCTATCTTGGTCTCGACCTCGGCGTGGTGCCCATTCGACCACGCCCTTTCTTCCGCAGTCAGGATCGACACGTCTACCTGGCTCGTTGAAATCAAACGCTCCCTGGCAGCACCTCAGTGATCGAAATGGACACAGTGCGAGAGTGACACGGACCGTGGTGACACGCTCGAAACCGAGGTAGTCCAGCTTGTCAAGAACCACGCTCTTGATCCGTATGGCCCACTTTCCGCTGGCAGGCTTTGTTTGGAGACGGAGGCAAACACAGGGTCCTGAACACACCGCGAGGGTGACATGAGTGGCCTGGTCCCTTCCCGTTTGACACCGTCATTCCCGGTTTCTAAGGCTGTACGCTGATTGTGTGGTGAGTTTACAGCTTGGTATCAGGTGCTCGGACGTATGTCCGGTTGCTGATGCGCGTGCCGACACCCTGAGGACCATTCGGACGGAGTGAACCTTGACATCGCTAGGCGAAAATACCTTCATGAACATTAAGAAATGCCCCAGACCCTAATTTCGAGTGGTACTAAGGCTATTAATGCGGACTAGGCTGATGTATTCTCAGGAATGCCAAGTACCGTTCGAGGTCGACGATAAGGCGTACTCCATGACATGAAGTTGATTGCCGACGGCCAAACATTCATGACAGAAACCAGGACCGACCACCATCTTGAAATGGATAGGACCCTCCCCACGCCTTCTTGTTCCATTTTCTTTTGATGTACTTGCTCAGCCGCATCACCTCACCATACCGCTCGTTCGTTACCCACCCATCGCCCTCCAACAGCAGCCCTTGTGTGATTTTCTCAACGCGCTCCTCGTACTCGACCAACTTTGGATATGCCTTCAGATGTTCCGACACCTCGTCCGCGTCAAACGTGATGGGGCAGGACGTACCAGGGACAATGTTTTCCCAATCTTCCTGGAGCGCCAGTAGCAGCTGCCGCATATGGTGCGTGCCTTCATACCATGTTCGCGATGCAATGAGAATCGGCGGTACAATATACTTGAGATGGGGATACGATCGCACAGCAACAGCCACAGGATTCCGGCTCGCGACAAGTGTATCATAATATTTGTGGAGGATGGCGCGTCGACGCTCTTCATTCAAGAACGCTTTCTCTTCCTCCGAGTATGTGTCGAACTCGGGCGGAAATTTTGGTATCTGGAAGGATGGTGATGCGATCGTCCCCTCGGTACCGCATGCATGATGCGAAAGAGGCTTGGAGGAATAGCGGACGAATGCTAATTCCCTGCCAATCGAGCAACCCTAATATATCGGCAGTACCCTCTTCAGGGATAACTAAGTTGGATGCGCGCAGATCATTGTGCCAAAGTACTGGGGTACAAAGTTCATGAGGGGGCAAAATGTGGGGTATGACCGCAAGAAACTTGTCCAGAAGACGAATGTGTGCGTTCGGATCATTCTCACTTCCGGGACGACAGAAAGGATGGCGAGGCTCGTCAGGAATGGCACATGTAGACAACCACTTCTGTTCGGTGTGTACAATTGCCTTGATGTAAGACAGCGCATCCGGCCCTAGAAAATAGAGCTAGCGACGCACATCGAGCGTGAAATCAGGGCTGACAAGGACCACGGTCGGTATCCAGGTCACTTCTCTTTCCACGCCAGACATCCCAGTCAACATAGGGGCCAATGCGAAAGCGATCGGAACCACCACCGTCTACACCTTCAGCGTAAAGAGGACGCTCTTGTAATTCGAGGGAAACATCCTCCTTGTAATACAGGCTTCCTATCTGAGAGAAACGGCACTGAGCGAACTTGCACTCCACACCGATAAGTTGATCTGCGACACGCGTTCCTTCGCCCCCATGGTCGTCGATGCATTTACGCTGCTCCACACCCTGTACATGTTCCATCAGAATGTACTCGCACCCCACCTCGGATGTGTCTGAATCCGCGCAATATTTCAGAACACGTGGAACAGCCTGTAGGTCGAGCATATTTCTTGCAAAGTCCATGGTCGCGACTTCGCTGGCTGTACAAAGGCGGCGTGGCGCTACAAGTGGACAAGGAATCTTGGCGATCAACTTTACGCCGTTATCAAAGCTCAACAAGAATATCTTGTTGAAAGAGCCTGCTCAAACCAGTATAGTGGATCAGAGAGAAAGAGACAGTGGATCATTACCTTCAGAGATTTTGACCATCTCGAGACATTGGTTTGCGCCTGCTTCTATTGTTGCGATTCGTTTCAGGGCGTCTATGTCAAAGGGTGTGTACCGAATACTCATTTCTATGAAGGCCTGGGATTAGAATCAAGTCGAGCCTGAACTTACCACTTACGTTCTCATTCGTTGTAAATCCACCTCCCGGAATCGTAGCGAAAAAAGTGGTCTTTTTCTAGAGAATGTGGCGCAAGTTTCGAGGTAGTAATACCTCTGAATAAAAGGCGGAACCTCTTCAGGGCTGCGAAACAAGGGTCTTGCGGCATTGGACGTCATGATCTAAATTCACACGCCAATAGACTCCCCTATAACCAAGCCCCAAAAGTATTGGTGGTATGGGTTATAAGGGACGCTACTGTATAGTGGGTTCTGCTTTGCAGGGTGGAACCTTGGACCACACATACACCGACCTTACCTGCTTGCCCTGATTCTGCGATCAGCATCTGCTGAATTCGTGCCTCATAGACTGATGGCCCCCTTTTGCCTGTTCAACAAGATGAAAGCGCATTAGAAGATGACCTTGCATATACAGCATTGCCAAGCTTGGCATGAAACTTCTGGTGTGTACCTATTGGTCCAAAAGGTCAAATGCACCAAGGACACGGTATCCGGTCTCTCTTCTTTTGCATGCTTCAGTTGTCCCAATTCCCGATGATCAGAAAACTTTCGTCTTCGAACCCCCAACCCTCTTTGCAAGCTGCTTGAGTCTTAGTCAGTACTATTGTCTCTGCTGATTATGGATCAGCCCAACAAAGATCTCGAGGTGTACGTTGTGTTCTCCGAATTGTGCTCTCCTCTTCCATGCACGCCCTCGGGCTCGGTCCGCAAACAACTCTGATGTATCATGTTGAGCGCCTTGATCGCATCCTGAGCGCATATCACACACGAGATATTGATCTCGCTCGCCCCTGACTGATCATCTCGATATTCACATTGCCCTGCGCGAGCGTCTGAAACATGCGCCCGGACATGCCAACCAAGTTGTGCATCTGCTTCCCGATGAGCGACAGGATTGCCATGTCCGCATGTACAGTGACCTATATCACCCGGTCAAAACAGGCCCTTGTCCCGCGTACAGAAGGGAGACGCGCACCGAGCCGCTCTTCCTGAGTTCAGACACGACGCGGTCCATGATCTTGCGTGGGAGGGTGTCCTCAATGGCCATACTAACGTGCACCTCGCTCGTACCGATCAGGTCAACGACAACGCCATATCCGTCGAGCGTGGTAAAGATCATTGCGGCGAGAAAGCGTGCGAGACATTCTTGTTCGAGTTGACATTTAATATGACGATGTGCTCCTTGATCGTGACGGCTGTGGCGAGGCGTTTGCTTTGATTGACGTTTTCAAGCGTTGGTAGTGAGGGTACGTCTGAGTCGGATTCGTTGGCAACCTTGTCTGGATCTGGATGAATCACTGTTCCCCCACTGGGGTTTTCTACGTTTTTTATCCTAATGGGTATTTTTCGTCGGATGACCTGTAGAAGGTACAGTTGCCAGATGCGTCGACGAGTGGTACACACACCTGCTCCATGGTGAACGGATGTACGACTTCGCTGCCGTAATATGTTCGGCCGCTTCATCTGGCCATATCATGGATATAAGCCGAGCTGTGGGTACTTTTCGTGGATCCGCCGTGAAAATGCCGTCCACCTCCTTCCATATCTGGAGTTCTGACGCTTGGAAACCGACCGCGAGCAGAGCTGAGAGGAGATCCGTGTAACCCCTACCAACCTGGCTCAGCAATGACCCCGGAACAGGTCCAAAAAAACCTAGGCACAGATAAGTAGCCGGACAAGAGTGAAACGTACCAGTGACGACCGGCACTCTTGGGGCACAACTTTTTGTACGTTCACCGACTGCGGAAGCAACAGCATCCCAAAAGGATTGATCTAGAGATCTTTCTTCGTTGGGATCAACGTCATCTGAGATGGGCACGATGTATTCCGCATCGATACCCTATTACGATAAGTCCTGTGTCGTGATGGTGAGGGCAGGATTCACTTGATCGCGTAGTACGGCGGTCATGAACTTGCAACTTAACCGCTCGCCAGAGCCAATGATGCTGTCTCGAGACAGAGGGGAGACTTCGTCAATGACCGGGTGAGGACGGTAAGAACGAACACTTAAAAGACCACACTTGTGTTGCAAAGAGGAAAGCACGAAGCCAGTCACAATCACGACCTATTTCGGCTTCTATTTCATGCAGGATGTCTGGCGTTCTGATGCTGCAGCCAAGTGTTCTGAACGGATGAGGTCTACCGTCGCGATAAATTCAGGAACATTTTGGCCTGGCTTCGGGCTGTTGAGGGGAGCGAACGAAAATGCGACGGAAGTTGGGGATGAACTACGCGTTCGCGGCGAGTGCGTCTCTTAGGATCGGCCGAATATTCCGCTTGTGACAGGAGTGGTCGACTCAGATCTGGGGTGAGACTTTGGGGGACACTGTTTGGTCTCTGCAAGAGGCTGGTAGTGCCAAGTTCTTTCGTCAATCCAGGGCAAGCCGAGCATATGACCGCGACCTTGTGATGGCCGATGTAGTTACTGTTTCCAAAAGTGAGTTGACCGGTTGAACAATAATTGTTGGCTCACGAAACAATGTTTTTAATGTGGACAAGATACTTTCCCACGCTTGTCCCACCAAACTTTTGTACGAGCCAATTGGCTGCTGGGTCCGAGGTGTTCTGGTGGAGTGGGGATATTTTCATGGTGGCCATGTAATCAATCTTCTGTCTTCGACTGCGTACGAGGGATATATAGTACATCGCATTGACTTCCATGGGATCCACGGGTAAGTGGTTCGTCTACTTTGGACCACAGAGACACAGGACAGGGTTGGAGCAGGACGGCATGAAATCCCACAGATGCTGTAGAGGACATGTGCGGCCACATAGTAAGGCCACCAAAGTGTGAAGGAGATCCGGCTGAAGGCACGTCATAAGATAGCAATAAAGCAGGATTGCTCCAGGGGTCTGCGACGCGACGCTCTGGACCTGTCGTGACACGCGTGTATCTAGAAATGACATGGCGTGGGGTGAGAGTAACAGGGGCAACGCAACGCCAGACCACCTGGAGACCGAGACAGGGACCGACATTTGATTCCGCAGCCGCGGAGCACTCTGGGGCGCCCGGCATACACGCGTGTGCCCTATTATTCTCTACCCAAAGGAACCGCACGTTCGTTGGCTGGGCATGAAACCGACATCAGACGGCATGATCGCGCTTCCTGATCTGTCCGAGCGCAATCAGTCACGGTGGCAGTCAAACCTTGCCACCGTCGATAATCACAGGGTAGATAGAAGCCCGTATCCACAGCCCTTTCCGAGCTTGCCATTCGGTAAATGGCTGCTGCCACCATTAGTGTATAACATGCATATAAGGAGAGATGTGATAGTTGACATACCCCCAAAAAAGGCCCCCCAACATTCGGTCAAAGAACGGCGCAGAAAACATGTGGTAGTGGCCTCCTGTGCGTGGCACTGCCATAAATCCAACTGCAAGAGGTCGGACCACTCTCCAAACAAGATTAGTGTCCAGGTAGGGTCAATTTGCCTGACAAAATCTCTTGAGCCACGCTAGCGCGTGTGCGTCCTCGCCACTTCCAGCAACGGGGCTATCTACCAAGCTCGTTTGGACTGGATGCTCTCCAGCGCCTCGATTGATGATCGAAATGGACGTGCAAGAGTGACACGCACCATGATGACACGCTCAGGACCCCAGCTTGTCAAGGACCACGCCCGTATGGTCACTTTCCGTTGGCAAGCTTCGTTTGGAGACGGAGGTAAAAAAAAAAGGGTCCTGAACACACCGCGAGCGGCTTGGTCCCTTGCCATTTGACACCGTCATTTCAGGTTTCAAGGTTGTATGCTGGCTGCGTGGCGGGTTTACAGCTTGGTATCAGGTGGAGTCGGATGTATGTCCTTGCTGATGCGCGTCGGTACCCTGAGGACCATTCGGACGGAGTGAACCTTCAGTGGCGTCGCTAGCCGAAAATATCTTCATGAACAGAATGCGCCGTTTGCCTGCATTGCGCCGAATGTGGCCTGTGACAGAGTCAATACCGTTATTGGGGCGCGACAATTGAGACATACACCACAACGCTCCCATTACTAAGTTCACACTGCATCGACACGCTCGTTTATCAGGACGTTGCTCGGAGTGTATTCTGATACACAACTCAAGATCACAATGCTAAATTCCATCGAGTTTTATAGGTACTAGTAGTAAAAAACAGCACGTGTCCTGTATATGACGAACATAACAGTGACACAAGGTCAGATTGCCTGACACTGTTTCTTAAGCCACGCCAGCGCACGTGCATCCTTGCCCTCCAACAACGGGGCTATCTTGGTCTCGACCTCAGCGTGGTACCCATTCAACCACCCCTTTTCCTCTGCCGTCAGGAGCGACACGTCTACCAAGCTTGTTTGAATCGGACACTGTCCGAACCCTCAGCTATCGCAACGGACACACGGGAGGGGTACTGACCATGGTGACACGCTCGAATCCGAGGTAGCCCTTGTCCCCAAAGTTGTTGGGTGTCTCGACCTCGCGGACGAGGACCACGCTCTCGATACGTATGCCCCACTTACCGTCGGCGTAGTATCCAGGCTCTATTTGGAGACGGAGGCAAAATAGGGTCCTGAACACACCGCGAGCGTGACATGAGTGGCCTGGTCCCTTACCGTTTGACACTGTCATTCCCGGTTTCAATGCTGTGTTGTTGTACGCTGGTTACGGGGTGAGTTTATATCTTGGAATCAGGTACGATGTGTTCCTTACTGATGCGCGTGCCGATACCCTGAGGACCTTTTAGACGGAGTGAACCTTGGCGTTGCGAGCCAGGAATTTGAAAATACCTTCATGGACATTTAAGAAATGCCCGAGGCCATGCCCAGTGCCATGTCTAATTTTCGTACTGAGAGACCAATGTAAGATGTGCATGAGTGACCGTACCTGTAATCTGGGGATCGGGTTAAATATGTATCCGTCGAACCGACGCCGATAGCTTACCCAGTCCATCTTGCCATAGAGCCCTTCGTGCCCATGAATCGCTGAGGGGAGGTCAGCGTTGCATCAAGTCATAGGCATAAACCCACACACATTATGTAGCCTGTAGCGCTGAAGGTTGAGCGGCAGGTAAATAGAGGAGGTTAAGACCTACCGGTGGTTCCAGTAGGAAAAACACCAGAATCAATAGCAATGTGACCTTGGACAACCCGAGTGAACGCGCGTTTCTCCTCCTCAGATGGTGTTCCAAAGTGCTATGACAGTACACATGTGAATCGTTGGTGATTTTCACAATCACGTTACTTACCCATGTACGAGTGACGTCAGTTGTTCCATCGAGGTATTGACCTGTCAATACATGATCACGAGCAATCAGTCTGGGCTCTACATGTCTTCTTAGTTGTACGCGCCTCCAGAATCACACAAATAGATCTTTTAAATAGCGATGTCAATAGACAAAGACAGCGACAAAGTAATAACTCTACCTGGTCCTTCGAGATGGTTGCACAATCTGTGGGGTCCGGTGCATAATGTATGATCGCTGAAGTAAATGATTCATGTTCAAATCGTACCACGAAAAATGAGCGAGAACAAACCGGCGTTCGGGCCAGTCGAGGAAATAGTCGTGAAAGACAGTCCACGAAACAAGTCAAGCTCACTGCAAAGTTCAGCCGACATGTTTTAAATGAATTCGGCACGCACGATCTGAACTCTTCCAGTTTGTCTGCTCCCTGGCTCTCGTTCAGCACAACACCAGTTTGGAGCTGTTCCTCTAGCCATGCAAAGTAACGTGCCAACGCAGCGCCATCGCGTATGTGGCTTTGTCGGAAACCTTCTAGCTCTGTACTGTTCTTGATCGCTTTCAAGGCTGCCACAGGCGACGGGATGATGACCACGTTGTCCTTGTCAGCGCATCAGCGACAAATTCGTCCAAAATGTGATAAAAGACCGACCTCACTGAGGGCTTGGACAACAGCAAGGTTTGTCTTATCTCCAAGCAAGACAGGCTAACGATCATCAGCCGGAGCCGGAAGCAATCGCAGTAAAATTCACCTGATCCGTCTTTACCAGTCCCGTCTTGACTAGGTCTTTGAGATGAGGAATGAATGCGTCGTAGGGCTTGACGACTGCATCCTTGCCAAGATGAGCAATCACAGAAGCATCTACCTGGGTCTCGTCAACGAACAACGTGGCAGAATCCTTCTCCACAATGGCATACGCAAAAAAGACTGCGTTACTTAATCCTTGATATTTATAAGGGGAACAGTGAATCCATACCTGGGTTGAACTCGATGTCCGTTCCGCGAAGATTGAATAGCCAAGCGACTTCGTCGAGCAGAGTGACAGCTACAGCGACTGCACTCTTCTTGGCCAACTCTTGTCGCACACGATCGAGCTTACTGCGCAAGTTTTCCCCTAGTGTGGATTGAGATACGAAGAGAATGAAAGGAAGCATTCAAACCTGAGTACTTGATATCCAAAGGAAACACTGGGTTTTTCGGTCGGCGTGGTCGGTCTGAGCCCCATACGATGTCGACCGGGTTTTGCACAAGGGAGACCAATTCGGACTTTGTCAACGACTTTTTAAGCGTCTGGAAGTCAGCTAGCGGGTCGCATGAGTCAATGCTCGCAGCGGACGACACGGTGGTGCATACAGTCTAAAATCACAGTCGGATCAATTCCGATCCGTACCCCTTGATCGAGTTTCTGCGCAGGTCTCGCTGGATGAAAAGAATATGTCAAAGATAAAGACACACCTTTGGAAGAAAATTCTGCCAGGTAGGTACATCTAAGTGAGGGTCGGCACTATCCTTCCAAGCTGCCATATCCGCTCACCATGTAAACCTTGCCGCATCAAAGTCCAGTTACTGCAAGCGCAAATTCAGAACGCAACGCATCCCAACACATCCATCGCTCACTCGTCCAATTGCTGTTCAGCTTGCAGAAAATAGCGACCATCGGTGAAGAGAAAGGCTTCCTCGAGAGTGATGACGGCACACCCTATGGATCAGTGCATGAACGCGAACCATCTCACGATGATAAGGCCATCCAATCACCTGCCGAGCCATTGAATCCGGAAATGAAGGCGCGTCGCTTGTCCGCCTCGGCGGGATACTCGCTAGAGTCTGGATCGAAGCAAGTCAAGTAGTCCCATGCGAAAAAACGAGCCCCACTCACGTTCATCTTCGCTAGGAACGACGACAGCGTTGACATTGACACCTTGCGTTTGCATCAACGCCCTGAGGCGAGCCAGACGGTCGGATGTGTCGACTCTGGCTGTTCCTATCGCGCCCATTGCAGTTAATGTAGATTTGTACCTGTGGTATTTAGGAGTGATCAGTGCGGGCAAAGTGGCACAGGTGAGATAACGATGGAGATACAATCGACATCGACCATGCCACATGCTGTCCGGTCCGGAGCGCGCAAGTAGAGTCGCGTGATTTGCTCCAGAGCGTGACATCCCACGTGATCAGTCACATGTACTCGTCACGTCCACGAAGATGCGGAATCAAATACACCGTCAACGTCAACTTCAATCCGGGCTAAGCTTGGCCAGAGCTCCTCTTCTTCTCCCGCGTTTCATATCATGAAACCCAATCGGAACTATTTTCTGAATGATACCAGGAACGCCGCATCGCGGATGTTGACTTTCCAACAACCATGTCTTGCCTGCACGCGCTCAGGACTTTAGATCCGCCGCCGTCGCACGACCCCAAACGTCACCTCGAACGTCGGAGAACTCCGTCCAAGGCACACCGTCTCAGACGACGAGTTCCTGGGCCGCACCAACACGTATGTACGACGGGTCGCGCCGATGCGTCGGGTTGAACCCGCCGTCCGGGACGTACGGATCACTTCATTAACGCGGCCAACCCCCACGCCACCCCTCCCTCGAGGCGTCCTCCCCGAGCTTTACGGCTGACGTACTCAAATGAGAGCCGTAAACCATGTACCACGGCGCCCGTCGTGCAACCCAGATACGCCACGACCTCGAGCACCGACACGTGTACGTTCGGAATACCCCGTTCCGCCGCTCACCCGTGGCGTTCCTCCCGACGCCGCACCAGCACCAAGGCTCACACTCGTCTGCCCCTCCCGACCCACCGCCAACGCGACGATCATGGAAACGACCAAGAACCGAAACGAACCCCGAAACTGCCTTTGGCGAGACAGCCATCCGGAAAAGTCCGAACACGTCCACGATCGCGATCGGGGATCGGTGCCTGTGTCGTTCTCTAATGTAGTGGCTGGTTGATTACCGTACTACACACCTGACCTCTTATCTCTACCAACCGTGCAACCACACCGATGCCAATACAGGAAAAGGTCAGGCACAGCATAGCCCTTGCCCTCTGCCCTCTGCCAGTCCCAACTCAAAGACTTTCGGTCTGCCGGCACGGATGACGCCATCCATCATCACGCGGCGTGCTGTGGTCAAAAACCGAATGAGCTCATTCATCGATCACGAAGCACAACACGTCATCTAAACTACCCTGGTCACAACTTTTGCTTGGACTCTCGTTACGCGGTTCAAATCTACGCGTGGGATGTATATATGCCGAACATACACTCGAAATACTACAGCGATTCGAACTAGGTGGCAAAAAAGGCTGGGAACACAAGGCGGACTCAGATAACAGGGAAATCGTTGTGTGAGAGATCGGAAAGGAGGCGGCGCATGAAAAGATGTCAGTGGTAAAAGTAAGAATGAAAAAGAAAAGGGGGCATGTCAAGAGCAAGTCGTAGATTTCACAGTCATCAGGGCCTTCATCTAGATCCATTTGAAAAAGATATCGAGAAGGATTCAGTATAGAAATGAACTAGATCAAAGCAAAATGTCGGAAAGTGCAGACCTGAAGCTTTGAAGCATCGGGGGGTAACCAGTAACGACTCGACGTGGTACAAGCAAATAGAGAAAAAAGGTGCCGATCGGCACAGCATAAAAAGTGAGTATGGATCGTGAGTAATGTCGTTAAAAGTAAACAATAGAGCGATAACATTTTGCATCGACAGAGTCCAATTATTGTTTGTGTTTGGGAAAAAGGTGCCTGGTACAAGAACCAACGATCAGGCAAACCATGTGATGGTAGCGCATCGGGTACGGTTACCATAGAATTCGTTCAGACAACAAAGGTGTTACAAAAGTTTTGACTGTTTGAGATGCCTCCGGACGACCATGTCTCGCACTCCAGTCAAATGAGCATGTGCATGGATCTGATGCGTGGGATGGCTCACCACTTGCCAGGATGCCCGCGGTTGTCGTGGTATCCTGAAAATTAATTAAAAGTCAGCGTGGTGGTTTCTTATCAAGAACGCCGAGCTTACGGTCACGGATGTACAAAAGCCATAAAACTTCCGAGGTAAAGGGGAATACTCCCTGTGTATAGCACTAAACTTGCTCCTAAAGTCTACACGTTCCTATCAGTCATGTGGGGGAAGGGGATAGGAGCAGGAAGTACACGCACATTTTGAGGCTGTGTCTAAGTCATTGGGGCGATCACCATAGCTGCGAACGTATTTGGCCAGCCGAATGCCCGAATTAAGTTTGGATTCAAGGATATCACACTTGTTAAGGAAAAGGACCAAATCGACAGTGGCTAGGAGCTTATTTGAGCAGACGGCCTTCCACAGCAAGACGCTATCTTCCTGTGCAACCATTCAGAACCAGGCACTTTCAGGTACCAAGGACGGATGTGCTCACCAGTCTGTTTACGCTTCGGTCCTCCGCAAGAACCTGATCGAATCCAGATATTGGAGCTAGGAATATGATAGCGTCCACTGAGATAACATGAGTAATGTATGGGTACAAACGAGAGGACACGTACCGTCGTCAAAAAAGGGTACCCATGTCGCTAAGAGGGAGAATGAGTGAGCGTACAGCGTGCAGTCGATGTGTCCCACCTCTCTAAAGCATAGTGATCAGAAAGGGTACCCCAAGAATATGGTGCACACACCTGCGACCGAGAGCCTCCTACATCGACTATTCTCCACTCGGTCCCTTGTTCACGACCAGCAGCAGCCTCCATTTCACATCTGTATTCGGAGACGCCGACGGTTTTTAGCCGCGCTCTTAGGACGTCGTCTGAACCGAATAAGATTGATTACGGCGTTTCTGGGCAGAGGGCTTACCATCCGATGGGACGTAGCTGAGTGCGGTAACGCGTTCCACATCGTTTAGAAAGCTGGGGAAACATTTACATTACATCGTTGGAGAGTGGAGGATGGACATTACAATCCTGGGAGTTCTTCGAGTCTGATCTTGCGTCTCCGCAGCACCTCACGTACAAATTTGTGGTTCCAGAGGGTTATGATATCATTGCTGCAGCTATGGAGCACCTCTTGAGCCTCATCTCTAGTCATGCCAGTGTCGCCCAGTGATGTGGGGCGACCATCCCTGCGAGAATTTTTGGAAAGGGTACCTTTCCAGGTAGCACCTGGTCGGACGAACACTTCCTGTGAGCGCCAAGGGCGATCTCGGTGTGACTGGTATGGACTGAAGCCAGTGCCTCTGACAAAGGAGGCGGCGTCGTCTTCGCTTGGAGGGATGAGCTTTGCGATGAGGAGAGCTTCAATATGGCGAAGCGGGGTAAGGCGCATCTGGAGGAGGTCGATCTCGTGTGGAATGTGTGGGACGTCGTCGTCGCTTTCCTCGCCGGCACTGTCAACTGGCGCGAGACGTACGTGTGAAAGCGCGTCCATGATGGTCCGGATGGAGCGGACGACGTTGAGTTGAATGACGCCACGCCATAGGATGCGTTCTTCGCGGAATGCGGTGGGTGTGTATAGTCTCTGGAAATCTTGGAAAGCGTGAGCACCTGTGAGTGTGTGTGTGGATGTACCGACGTCTGAGTGTAGTAGATTTGCCTACAAGACAGTCGGTGAGTGCTGCATGAGAGCGAGTGCATACTTGCCTGACTCGCTCTGACCGAGCAGGAGGAGTCTGACAACGCTCTTCTTCTTTTGCTGGAGACGCTCAGCCTTGATAGACTCGTCGATCTGATGGCTGACTCTTCTAGCCTCTGCTTCCTGCGCGAGACGAATGACGCGGTCCTCTTCGGTTTCGTTTGGGGGTGGTTTGAGTAACTCGTCGAGCGGGTCAAAGTCAAGCTGAGCAGGCATCGTGGAAGAGGGGAAGTGTTGCTGCAGCGGGTCAGGCACATCCAAATTTAAGTACAGTGCCTGATATTAAACGTCCGAGCCAAGGCACGGTTCGCACTGTCCGGGGTCACCTCGACTTCTTACCTCCACCATGGCGATATCGCCACTCCAGCAGAACACCTCAGACCCAGCAGCCAATTGGCTCGTACAAAAGTTTGGTGGAACAAGCGTAGGAAAGTATCCTGGCCACATTAAAAACATTGTCTCGTGAGCCAACCGACCGTTGTTCAACCGGTCAACTCACCCTCGGCGATAGCAACTACATCGACCAGCACAAGGTCGCGGTCGTATGCTCGGCCCGCTCTGGGTCGACGAAGGAACTTGGTACTACCAGCCTCTTGCTCAAGGCTGCCGCAGAGGCCAAACAGCGTCCTCCGAAGTCGCACTGCAGATCTGAGTCGACCACTCCTGTCACAAGCGGAATATTCGGCCGATCCTCAGAGACGCACTCGCCGCGAACGCGCAGTTCATCCCCAACTTCTATCGCCTTTTCGTTCACACCGCTCAGCAGCCCGAAGCCAGGCCAAAATGTTCCTGAATTCATCGCGACGGTAGACCTCATCCGTTCAGAACACTTGGCTGCAGCACAAGCATCCATCAGAACACCAGACATCCTGCGTGACATAGAAGCCGAAATAGACCGTGATTGTGATTGGCTTCGTGCTTTCCTCTTTGCAGCACAAGTGTGGTTGTTTATGTGCTCACCCTTACCGTCCTCACCCCATCACAGGTCATTGACGAAGTCTCCCCTCGGTCTCGAGATAGCATCATTGGTTTTGGCGAGCGATTAAGTTGCAAGTTAATGACAGCCGTACTACGCGATCAAGTAAATCCTGCCCTCACTATCACAAAGCTGGGCTTATCGGAATAGGGTATAGATGCCGAATACATCTCTTTAGAAGACGTCGTGCCCATCTCAGATGATGTTGATCCCAACGAAGAAAGATCTCTAGATCAATCCTTTTGGGATGCTGTTGCTTCCGCAGTCGGCGAACGCATAAAAAGTTGTACCTCAAGAGTGCCGGTCGTCACTGGTACGTTTCACTCTTGTCCGTCGCATCGGCTACTTATCTGTGCCTAGGTTTTTTTGGACCTGTTCCGGGGTCATTGTTGAGCCAGGTTGGTAGGGGTTACACGGATCTCCTCTCAGCTCTGCTCGCGGTCGGTCTCCAAGCGTCAGAACTCCAGATATGGAAAGAGGTGGACGGCATTTTCACGGCGGATCCACGAAAAGTACCCACAGCTCGGCTTATATCCATGATATGGCCAGATGAAGCGGCCGAACTGACATATTACGGCAGCGAAGTCGTACATCCGTTCACCATGGAGCAGGTGTGTGCACCACTCGTCGACGCATTTGGCAGCTGTACTTTCTACAGGTCATCCGACGAAAAATACCCATTAGGATAAAAAACGTAGAAAACCCCAAGGGCGGGGGGACAGTGATTCATCCAGATCCAGACAAGGTTACCAACGAATCTGACTCAGACGTGCTCTTACCGACCACGATCATCCAAACGCTTGAAAACATCCATCAAAGCAAACGTCTCCCCACGGCCGTCACGATCAAGGAGCGCATCGTCATATTGAACGTCAACTCAAACAAGAAGAGCGTCTCGCACGGCTTTCTCGCACGCATCTTTAGCACGCTCGACCGATATGGTGTCGTCGTTGACCTGATCAGCACGAGCGAGGTGCACGTTAGTATGGCCATTGAGGACACCCTCCCACGCAAGATCATGGACCGCGTCGTGTCTGAACTCGGGAAGAGCGGCTCGGTGCGCCTCTCCTTTCAGTACGCGCGACAAGGCCTGTTTTGACCGAGTGATATAGGTCACTGTACATGCGGACATGGCAATTCTGTCGCTCGTCGGGAAGCAGATGCACAACTTGGTTGGCATGTCCGGGCGCATGTTTCAGACGCTCGCGCAGGGCAACGTGAATATCGAGATGATCAGTCAGGGGGCGAGCGAGATCAACATCTCGTGTGTGATACGCGCCCAGGATGCGATCAAGGCGCTCAACCTGATACATCAGAGTTGTTTGCAGATCAAGCCCGAGGGCGTGCAGGGAAGAGGTGAGGTTTCCGCTTTCGTGTTGGGGTTTGGCTGATGGCCGTCTTACAGTTGGGCCGTGGCTGTTTTAGACGGGCGTCGACAACTGCGCAACAGAAAAAAAAATGATTCCTCTCGCGTGCTTTGGTCATCATCAGAGGCATGGGCCACGAGGTGATGCCGGACTGGGTTCAACCTCGGTCGATCGTTTGCTGGCTATCTGTCTATCAAGTGTTTATTGCGTATCATTTTTGGATCTACTGCATGCTCGCATAGATGAGATCAATCATGTACGATATTGGTGTAAAGGCTTCTTTGACACATATATTGGGTCCGACTCGAAGGGCCGCCCGTACTCGTGGTTTAGCGTCATTGCCAAGTTTTGCACCTTAGCCGAATACAAAGTACGTGAGTGGAGGTGTCTGTCCTACCCACCGACCTGTGGCTTGATCGGAAATCAAGGCACAGTGACTTTTGACTCGGAGCGTGTGTTGGAGGCTCATGATGCCTTTTGGTTGGACGCCCGCTCTGTAAGACCACACCTCGCGCTGCAATTGTCATTCCACTGCGGGACAAGTGGTGGTGGTCTATCTGTACCTATCCCACGGGACAGCCTGCGACGAGTCTAGGTGCATGTAGGTTAGCGTCGTCGCAGCATAATGGCAAACGTGTTGAGGCTGGCGGCCGCATTCTGAAGAGGAATGAGAACCCAGGAGAGCAGTGGTGGTTCATCTGCACCAGGGTTACAGGACGTGGGGATGAGTGATGATGGCGGCCGCATTCCAGAGCATCCGAAACACGTATGCGCTGTGGTTGCTCGAGAGTCGGAGTCGAGCATGGAGGGATAGTGCGACTAATGTATTCTGTAAAAGACAAATGTGGATAACGAAAAAACCCAGGACAGAAAGTGGCATGACCCTACATTTTGTCGAAATCGCGAGCCAACGTCATAAGAGGTAACAAAACGTCGAGGGCATCAAGTCGGAGGGAATCGTAACAATCGCCACCTTCTAGCACAGTTTTAGATGTTCGACTGCATCATATGCACTATAGAAAGAGTCAGTCTTGCAAGGTGAACATAACAACGTGGTAATAGAATCGCTAGTAAAAGGGAAAGGAAGGAGCACTACGGTGGTGGCAGCGCCGCCGTGGCACTGCCAGGCACCGGTGACGCATCGGGCCGGGCCACCTGCTTGAACTCTATTCAATGGCCGTGTTCGTTTGCACTGACTCGTGTTGACAACAACACCATTACATTCAAGACATAGATTCAAGTACCAGAATCTGAATATAATACAAAACCAAAAGCAAGGCAGATTCAGGAGACAAATGAAACATGACTGCTGTCGCCGGTCACTATTGTCGGAAAAACCCATCGCGTATTGCAATAGGAAACGGTTTTAATTTATTTTGATGCATTGCATTGACCCGAAATGTCGCGCGCGGGGTTACAATTTTATCAGAATACCATTGCAAGGCATTGCAAGACCCATTGAAAGGCC
>JBBPUG010000217.1:0-33353 GCA_038094535.1 Tubosaeta aff. alveolata
ATGGAACTGACCGTCCTCACACTGCCCAACCATGTCACATCGGGTACCAAAATCGCCCTCTACATAACAACACTCAGTCATGATCAGCCGACATTTGGACCCTGCACGGCCGCAATGAGCAGCAAAGCCCACTTCACTCGTGAGGACGATGGTGCAGCAAAGGGTTTTGTTCATCACCGCACACGCGTAGGCCCTTTGGCGGGAAAACAGGTGGATGGCAAGAACGTTGACCGCCATCGTCTTCAGAGCATGTCCATTGGCAAGCACGAGCTCCCTCCCATGTGGCGGCCTAGGGTCCCCCAACATGTCATCAGTGCCACAAGGGGGAAAAGAAAATGGCATGCCTGAAGCAGCGACACGGAATCGAGAAAAAGCATCCTAGCAAGGCGTCAGAGTCGCCTGGATGTGCCGCTAAATGCCATGGGTGCAGCCCCTGGTGCGCAGGCACGGGCTTCTATGGAACGGGAGCCTCTCTTAAGGAGCGATGCCTCATCCCACTTTGGATCGCAGGCGGCACCCCGCCGTGGGTAGCTTTGAAGAACGAGGAAGGTCAGGTCAATGACATACTGAGGGAAGAGAACATAGTCGTTGGAATGCCGACGATCTCAATGTGAATGTGAATGTCCCACTGGGGGGACTACGGTGCTCGCGCGAGTGCGATGCAAGTCCATGAAGAAATGGCATTATGCGCCTCGCCGTGTGAGCAAAAAACAGCGTGCGGGGTCAGAATAGACTGTGGGGAAGTTGCCGCACATGCTTTCCGTGCGACGCCGCCGACAATCTCACCTCATGATTGTACTTGAGGGAGCGATTCACAACGAAAGTGAGCAAATGCTGGCGAAGGTGGCTCAAAGAAACGGTGCGCAATCCTTTGGCTCTTTCCTTCGATGCCTGACAATCTCCAGAGGATGGTCAGTGCCGGGGCACACGAAATTTACGGTGTACGAGATGCGATATCAATTAGGTCTGAATGCTTTTCTTGTGCTGCTCTTGCTGTGTTCACGGACGTCGCCCCGCCGTTCGTGAGGAACTGCAGCCTGGCGTCCACCCTGGAAGCGTGTGCGCAACGACACTGGATACGCGGACGCAGGTGTTGGGTACTCGCCACCAAGACGTGAGTACCTGCCTTCGTCCACAGACGAGCGTGAGTGGCCGGACGCTCAGCCACCAGGTCAACTTGCGGAGATAGCACTGCGGACCCTCGACGGCGAACTGCCTTCGGATGTCTCCTCGACTTTGTAGTCGGTATCCTTTCAAGTTGTCCGATTTAATAACGACGGTGCTTCCTTGCCCGCAGTCACTCTCGCTCGTTTCTTCAGATGGGGGTTCATGAAACATTCACCTACACCTACAATCTCTCTATAGGCGATACCCGGGTGCAGGCCATCATCTTGCGAGTCCCGTTGTCGTCCATCTTCACCGCGAGTCACTCACCGCTTACAGGATAGAGCCGGACAAAGAGTTCGACAGGCCAAACCACTGCTACGTCTTCTCTCTCTCCGTCAAGATTGGCCGCGTTGAGCATGCCATTGCCAAACCCGTCACCATGAAGCTCTCTATTGACCCCGGGGGTCTAGATTTTGTAGTCTTGTAATGACCACGTTTGTTCCTTGGCCGGATAGCTGATCGTTTCATTCACACAGTGCGTTTGCACCCAGATCCAGGCTCTCCCCTGGTTGTCTCTACCACCTCCGAGTTTGGCTGCGCGCGGCCGGCATCGATCATCGGGTGTTTGACGAGAGAGACCTCTGGTTCGGTAGAGATCCCGAGTTTCGCGCCATCACCAACGCTTCGTTCGCTTCCCTGCGAAAGGTGGCCAAAGATATGTCGATCTACCAAGGCATTTTTGGACGTGCGCATGTCAGCTTCGTCCTCAGGTTCCTCCATTCACTCGCCCCAATTCAAGTAAGCAGGTGGCGTGGGCAAGACCCTGTTTGAACACTATGTACCACCTCAGACTTGACTGTGAACCCCACACGCTCTCCTTTCTTATCTAGCAAGTCACCCTCCTTTCTGATGTGTGACATAATATGACCTTTTGCTCGGTAACCTTCGCCACGGCAATGCCATCGCATGCCACTTCTACATGCGCGCACGCCATACAGCTCGATTCCCATGCCGTCCACACCTGCAGGGGCAAGCCACCGACTCCGTCTGTGGCTCCGCACGCCCCAAGACGAGGCCCCATCAGGCCCAGATGCGTCCTGCCTCTACCAACGTCTCTGGAAATCGGACGACTTCAAGATCGGGGCGCAGCTCCGCTTTGACGCAAGCCAAGAGTTGATCCTCACAACGCACGCCGGAGATGTGGAGCCGGCCCCTCCCGTGACCGCGCATGGCCCCGGTCTGGGTGTGGGTACAGGGGGGCTTGGGCTGGGGTTGAATCGGATGCCACTCGCGGCGAGCCGGAAGAGGATGTCTCGGCTCATACCTGGGGCGGGGGTCGATGAAGTGGAGGAATCTGTTGACGATGTATGAGCCAGAGCGTTGGAGGGAGGATATCCGAGCACATCCACACTTCGTTTTCATTGGACGGGATTATATATATTTGAATGTGCGTGTTGTAGGAATTCAACGGCAGTATAGCTATAGATCTTGATCTTTGGCAGGTTCTCTATGAGTAGACGTTAGCTGCGTGCACACCACACAGTTCGGACACAAATCCTGCTTGAAAAACATTAGTAAGTCACTTCTACAAATGGCGAATACCGAAAATTTAGCTAAGCAATCTGTTGCTCACCACGCACTGATCCCCAAGAGGCGGACAGTAGTTCAAGGGAAGTCTCTGAAGGCAACTCGTTCTGATCTCATGATCGTCCCCGCTCCGTAAGTCGCTGAATGCCATGTCACAATTCGAACACTGATTCATGCCGCATCAAACCATAGGGGCATGAAGAGGACTGCACGCGGAGGTCGCACCCTCGCACTAGTTGACAAAGAGATTAAGAACCAGCTGATGCTATTATCTGACCTCCGCGCTGAGAAAAATTCATTCTTCCCAGTCTTTCTCCTTCCACCTGAGATTCTTGAACACATATTTACGCTTCTTGCACACGACCACTATCACAAGAGCATTGGCGATCTGCATTTTCAAGGTGTCCCCAGCTGGGTCAGCGTCTCATACGTTTGCCGCCATTGGCGAAATCTTGCATTGAATTGCCCTACACTTTGGACATATCATTTCAGTGCATCACTACGCTGGACGGAGGAAATATTGGTCAGATCAAAAGAAGCACCGTTAAAGATATACCTCTGCCGCCATTACGTGGAGAACCCGAGAAGCAGATCTTGGTGGTTTGAACTTGGTGAGAAACTACTTGGCCATGTGGCACGTATTCAAGAACTCCGTGTGTGCATTGAGTCGAGTACGGATTTCCCATTGCAACGCTTCTTGCACACTCCCTCCTTGCAAATCCTGGAAATTTCTGCGGCATGCCTTACCAGGTTGGATTTAGAAGTCAACAACGTGGATATTCCGCCTATCCGTAAACTGGTCCTTGATAGGTGTTCGTTGGCATGGCATTCGCCCAGCCTGAATGGATTAACAACACTTTACCTGAAGTTTCTTCCTTTCTCGTCCAAACTGGATATCGCAGAGTTGGTAACCAGGGTGTCTCATATGCACGGCCTCATTGTGTTATACCTCAGCGGCGCACTTGTCACTGTCCCCGGTTCCCCCTTAAGTGGAGTGCTCGAGAAAGTCAAATTACCCTCCCTTGCTCGCCTTGTCGTCAATGAAGCATTTCCATTGGTTGTTGCACTGCTCTCGTGCATAAACATCCCATTGGAAACGGAACTCGAGCTAGATTTTGAAGCGGGAGACAAACTCTTCACTCGTGATTACTCCCAAATCCCTTCCGTCCTTGCACAAATGTTCCACCAGTTCAAGAGGCCTTCACCGTTCAATCCCACCATCCACTCATTGATCCTCAATTGTAGGGAATTCATGTTCTGTGGTGATTACAATCTTTGCCCTGTGCCGGTGGAGTACTGGAGAAACTGGTCCGCTCAATATCCTCTTAAGATTTATGTGGGTACGCATGGAGTAGCCCACGGTGGGGAGGACATCATCAGCGACACCCTTTGTTCTCTCCCCTTGACCCACCTTCAGACCCTCCACGTCGTTGCGCCGCCACAGTCTCCTGCCTTTTGGAACAAGACGTTGGGCCATTTTCCTGGGCTACGGCACTTGACACTGAGTGATGGCTCCATGCCTCACCTATCTTCTTTGCTCGCTCAGGCTGCTGACGAACCAGCGGGGACTCTGACTGGTGGTTACACACCGACTCCGAGTCACAAATTTGTACCCACATTGGAGGAGTTGGAGTTGGATCACATCAGGTTTGCTTCCGATGACCGTCTGCAGACGCAAGATGCCACCTCTAAAAAGTTGCTCCTTGATGCACTAGCTACCCGCACAGCGCTCCGATTCAGTGAATCTGGATATGATAGCTCGTATTAGTGTAACTCTTTGAAATGCATTTTCAGCATTTAGGTACATTCGTCTCGCTTAGACACATTTCAGCCAATGAGAGCACAGGAATCCGCCAAGAGTGACTGATCACGATGTGATTGGATAATCAATTCCACGACAGGCGGAGATCGAGCGCCGCGAGCGAATGGTGAGGTGAGTTGGGGCCCGACGTATTTAATTCGACATCCCCACACTTTGAGAACCGTTGGACAAACGCCGTGACCTACCGGAATGAAAACTTTCGAGACACGGGTTCACTTCATTTGTGAGGACGATCGTCGATGGTGCAGCAAAGGGTTTTTTTTTCAAGATCGGATACCTACCATGGGATGCCCTCGAGAGAAAATACCAGGTGTCGCCTCAAGTATGAGGACAGTTGCGTAGCTCCAGTGAGTATGATAGGTCGACCACGCCCTCACACTTCTCACCTCGTCCAAAAAGCGTACAGTAGTACGCCGCTGGACCCTTGACGGTACACGTGCCTCGGTTGGTGTGTATGTTATTTTCAATCCGTCTTCGTGAATCGACATCGCACAATCTCTCTCTTCTCAGGTGTGTGCAGTCCAACTCACCGCTTGCAGGGTAGAGTCGGACCAAGAGTTCGACAGGCCAAACCACTACGTCTTTTCTCTCTCCGTCAAGATTGGCCGCGTCGAACGTGCCATTGCCAAACCGTCGTTATGAAGCTCTATTGACCCCGGGGGTCTAGATTTTGTCGTCTTGTAATGACCACGTTTGTTCCTTGGCCGGATAGCTGATCGTTTCATTCACACAGTGCGTTTGCACCCAGATCCAGGCTCTCCCCTGGTTGTCTCTACCACCTCCGAGTTTGGCTGCGCGCGGCCGGCATCTATCATCGGGTGTTTGGCGAGAGGGACCTCTGGTTCGGTAGAGATCCCGAGTTTCTCGCCATCACCAATGCCTCGTTCGCTTCCCTGCGAAAGGTGGCCAAAGATATGTCGATCTACCAAGGCACTGTTGGACGTGCGTCCCTCCGTCCTCTCGCCCCAATTCAGGTAATCACATTGATCCTTTCTTCAGGTGGACGCTGGCCGAACCCTGCCTATATGCGCTTTCCCTCGAACACGAAGCAGGCGGCGTGGGCAAGACCTGGTTTGAGCACTACCACTTCAGACTTGACTGTGAACCCCACACGCTCTCATTTCTTATCTAGCAAGTCTCCCTCCCTTCTGATGTGTGACAGAATATGACCTTTTGTTCGGCACTCGAATCGGATCTGCGTCACGCCAATGCCATGCAGTTCAATTCCCGTGCCGTCTACACCTGCCGGGGCAAGCCACTGGCTCCGTCTGTGGCTCCGCACGCCCCAGGACGAGGCCCCAGCAGGCCCAGATGCGTCCTACCTCTACCAACGTCTCCGGAAATCGGACGACTTCAAGATCGGGGCACAACTCCGCTTTGACGCAAACTAGGAGTTGATCCTCGCAACCCGCGCCGGAGACGTAGAGCCGGCCCCTCCCGTGACCGGGCATGGCCCCGGTCTGGGTGTGAGCACAGGGGGGCTGGGGCTGGGGTTGAATTGGATGCCGCTCGTGGCGAGCCGGAAGAGGATGTCTCGGCTCATACCCAGGGCGGGGGTCGATGAAGCGGAGGAATCTGTTGACGATGTATGAGCCAGAGCGTTGGAGGATATCCGAGTACATCCACACTTCGTTTTCATTGGATGGGCTTAAGTATTTGAATGTGCGTGTTGTAGGAATTTAGCCTGCATAGACCTTGATCTTTGGCAGGTTCTCTATGGGTAGACTTTGGCTGCAGCTTTGGCATATGTAGATCATCACACAACTTAGCCAAACAATCTACATCACTGTGGCAGAATGAAGGCAACTTGTTCCGATCTCATGATCGTCTCTGCTCTGTAAGTTGCAGAATGCCACGTCAAACGCTGACTCATATCGCATCAAACCCTAGGGGCATGAAGAGAATTACATGCGGAGGTCGCACCCCCGCGCTGGTTGACGAAGAGATCAAAAAGCAACTGATACTATTATCCGACCTTCGTGCGGAGAAAAACTCATTCCTGCCAGTCTTCCGCCTTCTACCTGAGATTCTTGAACACATATTTACGCTTCTTGCACGCAACGACTATCACAAGAGCATTGACGATGTGGATTTTCAAGGTGTCCCCGGCTGGGTCAGCATCTCATACGTTTGCCGTCATTGGCGCGATCTCGCTTTGAATTGCCCTACACCTTGGACATACCATTTCACTGCATCGCTACGCTGGACAGAGGAACAACTGGTCAGATCAAAAGAAGCACCGTTAAAGATATACCTCCGCCGTTATTACGTGGGGAACCCGAGAACTGAATCCTGGTGGTTTGAACTTACGGAGAAACTACTGGACCATGTGGCACGCATCCAAGAACTCCGTCTGTCCATTCAGTCGAGTACAGATTTCCCGCTACAACGCTTCTTGCGTGCTCCCCTCTTGCAAATTCTGGCCATTGCGTACTTTACCGAGTTGGATTTACGGGTCAACGACGAGGATATTCCGCCTATCCGTAAACTGATCCTCGTTGGGTATCCTTTGGTATGGCATTCGCCTAGCCTGAATGGACTAACAGTACTTCACCTGGAGTCTCTTCCTTCCTCATCCAAACTGAATGTCATGGAGTTGGTAGCTAGGGTGTCTCACATGCACGGCCTCATTATGTTGCACCTAGAACACGCACTTGTCACTGCTAGCGACTTCCCCTCCAGTGAAGTGCTCGAGATTTCCAAGAAAGTCAATTTACCCTCCCTTGCTCGCCTTGTCATCAAAGAAGCATTTTCAACGGCCATTGCAATGCTCTCATGCATAAACATGTCATTGGAAACGGAACTCGCGCTGGAGTTTGGACCGGAATACAGCTTTTCCACTCCTGATTACACCCAAATCCCTTCTGTCCTCGCGCAAGTGCTCAACCAGCTCGAGAGCCCATCATCGGTCAATCACGCCATCCGCTCACTGCTCCTTGATTGTAGGAGCCTTCAATTCAGATTATGTGGCGATTACAGTCTCTGTCATGTGCCGATGGGGTACTGGGGAAACCACCCTGCTCAACTCCCTCTTGAGATTTGTGTAGGTGGGCTGGGTTTTGAAATAGCCCACATGGTTCAGGATGGGAGGGACATCATCAACGACACCCTTTGTTCTCTTCCCTTGACCCACCTTCAGACCCTCCACGTCGTTGTGCCGCCACAGTCTCCTGCCTTTTGGAACAAGACGTTGGGTCATTTTCCCAGACTACGGCACTTGAAACTGACTGGTGGCACCATGCCCCCGGATCTATCTCATTTGCCCGCCCAGGCCGCTGACGGACCAGCGGGTACTTTGAGGGGGACTAGTGATTATGCTCCGACTCCGAATCACAAATTTGTTCCAGCACTGGAGGAATTGGAGCTTCATCGTGTCAAGTTTGGCTCCGAGTACTGTCAGCAGCGGGACGTTGCCAACCTTAAAAAGTCACTCCTTGATGCACTGTCTACCCGCAAAGCACTCCAGTTCTGTGAATCTGTATGTGATGGTTCGCATTATTGTTACATTGGAGCTTTTGCTTAGTAGTTTATCGTGATCTGGGTTTACCTTGTACTGCAACTAGCTTATCAACAAACTGGCGATGATTTAGGTACATTCGTCTCGGAACACGACACAAACCAGCCCCAGCAGACATGACCAAACAAATAAACCTATTGAGCCCCGCAAGCGAATGGTGAGGTGCTTGGGGTCCGACGTATTCAATTCGACTCATCATCGCCTTTAAGGTACGGCCCACTTCACTTGTGAAAATATTTTGTTCAAGATCGGATACGATCCTCTCTTGAAAAAATACCGGGTGTCGCCTCATGCGCGAGTACGATAGGTCCACACCCTCACAATACTCATCTCGTTCATAAAGCATACAGTAGTACGCCACTGGATCCTTGACGGTACACTGTGCACCTCGATGGGTGCCTATGTTATTTTCAAGCCAGTCCGCGAAACCGACCATCTTCATGAATTGACATTACACAATCTCTCTCTTCTCGGATGTGTGCAGTCCACCCCCTCGAGCCCTTGGATGAAGCACAACATTTCAAGACACGCCCGCGGGTGAACCGAACGATCTCCTCGACCCATCTCGGTCTCTCGCGCCACTATGCTGCCTCCATAGGAAAGCCCCCGAGTGTCCATACCCCAGACGTCTTCTAGCATTGGGAATACCGGAAGAATCTCGTCGAGGTACGTCGTCAACCCCACCTTTTTATTTAGTGCATCATGACGCGCGTCGAAGCTCGGGTGGGACTCCATACCTCTGAAACATGAAGGATCCCTCGGCACGCCTCACCGTGGACAACGAAGTCGGGCATGTTCCCGTCCTCAGAGTCACGCTCGTTGCTTGGACACGACGTTCACGTATGGTAGACAAGCCTCCCGGGGGCCTCTCGGATCAGGTGCGATAAATCATGTCACCACGTTTGATATAGCTGATCGTTTCATCTGCACAGTGCGTTTGCACCCAGATCTAGCCTGCCCCCTGGTTGTCTCTACCACCTCCGAGTTTGGCTGCGCTCGGCCGGCATTGATCATCGGGTGTTTGGCGAGAGAGACCTCTGGTTCGGTAGAGATTCCGAGTTTCGCGCCAACACCGATGCCTCGTTCGCTTCCCAGCGAAAGGTGGCCAAAGATATGTCGATCTACCAAGGCATTGTTGGATGTGTGCATGTCAGCTTCGTCCTCAGGTTCCTCCATTCTCTCGCCCCAAATCAAGTAATCGCATTGTTTTTTTTTTCAGGTGGATGCTGGAACCCCGCCTGTATGCACTTTTCCTCGAATACGAAGCAGGTGGCGTAGGCAAGACCCTGTTTGAACACTACCACCTCAGACTTGACTGTGAACCCCACACGCTCTCATTTCTTATCTAGCAAGTTTTCCTCCCTTCTAATGTGTGACACGCCAATGCCATTGCGTGTCACTTCTACGTGCATGCGCCATACAGCTCGATCCCCGTGCCGTCCAGGCTCCACACCCGTCGGGGCAATGCCCCAGGACGAGGCCCCATCTGGCCCAGATGCGTCCTACCTCTACCAACGTCTCTGGAAATCAGGCGACTTCAAGATCGGGGCACAGCTCCGCTTTGACGCAAGCCAAGAGTTGATCCTCGCGACGCACGCCGGAGATGTGGAGCCGGCCCCTCCCGTGACCGGGCATGGCCCCGGTCTGGGTGTGAGTACAGGGACTTGGGCTGGGGTTGAATCGTATGCCGCTCGCGGCGAGCCGGGAGAGAATGTCTCGACTGATACCTGGAGCGGGGGTCGATGAAGCAGAGGAATCTGTTGACGATGTATGGGCCAGAGCGTTGGAGGGAGGATATCCGAGCATGTCCGCACTTCGTTTTCATTGGATGGTTGGATGTGCTTAATTTTTGGCTGTATCGTTCAAAACCTTTCACGAACAAATAGATGACGTAGCATCACGAGTACACAGGCCTAATGCGGTGGCTGCTCAGCTTAGGGGCATCCTCTTCAGGAGCTTTACAGACATCATCAAACAACAGGCCATATATGCCACACCTTCTTGCCATACATCTTGGCTCTACTTTGCTCTGCACCTGTTGGCAAAGCCAACCCTCTGAGTAAGCTAAGCAATCTGGCTACATTGCTCACCACATACCCATCCCCAATTGGCAGAAAATGGAAGTAATTCGAGGGAGGTCTTTGAAGGCAACTTGTTCTGATCTTATGATCCACGTCTTTGCTCTGTAAGTCACTGGATGTCATGCCACAATTCAACTACTGGTTCATATCGCATCAAACCATAGGGCCATGAAGAGAATTACATGCAGAGGTCACACCTCCGCGCTGGTTAACGAAGTGATCAAAAAGCAGCTGAAACTATTGTCCGACCTCCGCGCCGAGGAGAATTCATTCTTGCCACTCTTTCGCCTCCCACCTGAGATACTTGAACACATATTTATGCTTCTTGCACGCGACGACTATCACAAGAGCATTAACAATCCGTGTTTTCAAGGTGTCCCTGGCTGGGTCAGCGTCTCATACGTTTGCCGTCATTGGCGCGATCTCGCTTTGAATTGCCCTACACCTTGGACATACCATTTCACTGCATCGCTACGCTGGACAGAAGAAATATTGGTCAGATCAAAAGAAGCACCGTTAAAGATATACCTCCGCCGCCATTACGCGGGGGACCAGAGAATCGAACCCTGGTGGTTCGAACTTACGGAGAAACTATTGGGCCATGTGACACGCATCCAAGAACTCCGTCTGTCCACCTGGTCGAGAGATTTCCCGTTACAACGCTTCTTGCGCGCTCCCTCCTTGCAAATCCTGGAAATTGCTGGGAAATGCCCTATCGAGTCGGATTTAGGAGTCAACGACGGGGATATTCCGCCTATCCGTAAACTGATCCTCGTCAGTTGTCCGTTGGCATGGCATTCGCTCGGGCTGGATGGACTGACAACACTTTACCTGGTGTCTCTTCCTTCCTCGTCCAAACAGGATGTCATGGAGTTTGTAATTAGGGTGTCTCATATACACAGCCTCACCGTGTTACACCTCAGCCATGCACTTGTCGCTGTCCGCAGTTACCCCTCCAGTAGAGTGTCCAAGGTTTCCGAGAAAGTCAACTTGCCTTCCCTTGCTCGCCTTGTCATCAACGAACCTTTTTCGACGCTCGTTGCATTGCTCTCGTGCATAAACATATCACTAGAAACGGAACTTGCGCTAGACTTTGCATGGGAAGCCAACCTCTGCATTCTTGATTACGCCCATATCCCTTCTGTTCTTGCGCAGCTCAAGAGCCCATCGTCATTCAATCCCACCATTCGGTCATTGCTCCTCGATTGTTCAAGCTTCAAATTATGTGGCGATTACAATCTTTGCCCTGTGCCGATTGAGTACTGGAGAAACCAGTCCACTCAACTTCCTCTCGAGATTTGTGTAGGTATGGAGGGATTGGAAAAAATCCATATAATCTGGGATGGGGGTGGCATCGTTAGCAACACCCTTTGTTCTCTTCCCTTGACCCACCTTCAGACCCTCCACGTCGTCGCGCCGCCACGGTCTACTTCCTTTTGGAGCAAGACGTTGGGTCATTTTCCCGGACTACGGCACTTGAAACTGAGTGATGGCCCCATGCCTAATCTAGCTCCTTTGCTTGCTCAGGCTGCCGACGGACCAGCGGGGATTCAGACTAGTGGTTACGCACCGACTCTGATTCACAAATTTGTACCCGCACTGGAGGAGTTGGAGCTGGATCGCATCCAGTTTGCCCCCGATCACTATCGGATGCCGCAGGACGTCACCTCTAAAAAGCTGCTCCTTGATGCACTGTCTACCCGCAAAGCGCTCCGGTTCACTGAATCTGGACGTGCTAACTCGCGGTACTATTGTTACTAGAGAGCTTTTGCCTTATTATCGTTTACCGGTGGAAAGCTGGATGAATGGACACCAGAGCCCTCCGACGGACATGACACATATGTGATGAACTACGACGAGTTAAGATAGTAATAGTTCACCTCGAGCGCGTGCTTAGTTTGTTAAATTCTTCGGAGAGTATGTTCTAGATGATTTCAAAAATCTTGCGGCTCTACGAGAATATTGTAGGCACAAACGTGTCTCGCCGTCACTTGTGGGGATTGACATATTGTGACATTGGAAGAACCGCAGATGGACTCTGTCCTTTGATTACCATTCATACTAATCATGTGCCGAATCATTCGTCCCGCGCCTGCATCAAGTGCAATATGTACACACCACGAACGCAGTGATTCGTTTCCAGCCCAATCCCAGGCTAAATCTCATGCAAAATCACTCTCATCATCTTTGTCCTCGTCCTCGTCATCCTCGTCGTCATCTTCGTCCCAGTTCCATGTCTCTTGATCCTCGTCTTCCTCCTCAGAGTCGTCATAGGAGTGACACTCATCAGCTGCATGGAAAGGTCCATCTCCCCACCGCTCATCCATTCCGTACTTACCATCTATACCGCACTTGGTCATAGTAAGTCGACCTTGCCCTCGGCGACTTGAAAGAGCATCGTAGAGAAATTGTACTTGGGCAGTTGGCTTCACTGTCACCACTTCCTGATCCAGGGTACGAGTCGTTCTTGTTTATCGGGAATTGGATGCCCACCAACTCCAGTTCATCCAGTTGGGGTGCCAACAACTTCTGATTCTCCTTAGCTCCGTCACTGCTTTGAGGGCGCAAGGCGGCAATCAGGCCATTCGGCATGAAACCATTGCTGATCTTCAGATGTCGCAATGCTGAAAACTGACCCAAGATTTTTCTCCAAAAGCCACGGCCGGATGGGGGATCAATGATATGTAGGACGTGCGCGTCATTGGCTATGGGTATGGAGACGCACATGTTGCTTCCAAGCCTGCTCCACGACCATGGAGAATCCAGATCGATGATGATCTCTAGGGGAGTATTGCCGTCCCAGTCTGGGTATATGCACCAAAACAATGTCGAAAGGGTCTTGATTGCACTCTAGCGAAGTGCTCATACGGAATGCCACCTGTTCAGAGGAAACTTCCAGGATGACAGAGCGGATCGCCGGGCGGGTCAGCAGGTGATCGTTGCTATAACTTTGAGCGAGAGTACGGAAGGGTTTATCGTAATCCTCGAGTAGATAGTGGAGACACAGCTTTGTTTCTGTGTGGATTGGAATGTCGACGGAAGAAAAGAAAGCGATGATCGTCCATACTGGAGCAGTGATCATAAGCCGAGTAAGACGAGGCAAAACGATCTTTGGCAAGCCAAAAAGTCCAGAAAACCGTCCGTGCCCATGAGTGCATCATCCAGGTATAGATGCTCGATGTCCGGCATGAAACTAAGGGAGGTTAGAAGATCCCACACATGGTACTGGAGAGAATCAGGCATTGCACATAAAATGAGGGTCGTCAGGTTGCGCGGTTTGAAGGAATGCCATAGATCTGTCTGAATGTCTCCGTCGAGACTTGTTTGATCCATAAAATCGATGAATTCCATCGACAACTCCAGGGTTTCAGACGAGCACTTGAACAAAGCGTAGCAAGAATCTGATGGATTTCTGTGTCCCACCAATGCATCCAAAGACGAAGTTCCTCGATCTGGTCTGCGCGCTTCGAAAAAACCGAAAGAGTCAACAACCAAAAATTCCTTTTATCCTTCTCTGCTTCAACGCTGATCTTCAATGGTACTTGCCCCGCCCTTTCCAAGGATACCTCTATCCAATGTCTTGATGTAGCGGAAATGTAGGACCAGAGCGCTGCACAATTCAGTGCAACTTGGCGCCAGCGGACGGAAACATGAGAGACCTTGGCCCATCTTGGTACCGCGTCGCGAAAGGCATACTCGTCACGCGGGAAAAGATCCTCCGCGAGACAAACGAATATAGACGCAAGCAGTTCGTTTGGAAGACGAGAAACGGGAGAAGGCGCGTTTAATTCGGCGGCGTGGCGGTTGCGCGACAGAGTGAGCTTGGGGCGCGCTTTTCGACGCCCCGAGTCCATTGGGGTTGCAACCTGGCAATGCGGATCCGCATTTGCATCCAAATGAAATTTGCGAATGACCCACCTACGGGATTTGAGTCGAGTTGAGGGTGGTTCGGGTCACCAGCTCCGAGCGTGACCGTTGCCAGCAAGTCCGCTGACATTGAACTGTGGTAAAGTTGCTGGTCGTATCGCAACCACCAACTTCGGATACCTTGTGGAAGAACCACCTTTGACGTCGACCGTTGCATAAGCATGCCATCAAAAAACTGAAGTCATACTAGAATGCTTGCTGATGAGTCGGAAGACGGGTTGATGACGATTACATGACCCGGATCTTTCGCTCACTCCGACTAGATCGGCTACGCGTTAATCTCCCTTTCTCCGAGTGCTCTGCGTACTAGGTCCGAATGCTTTTCTTGTGCTACTCTTGCCACTCGTGCTCACAGACGTCGCCCCGCCGTTTTCACGCGTAGCCCGACACCGGGTACGGGAACGCAGGTGTTGCATATTCCGCGAGTACTTGCCTGGTCTGCCTCCTTCGTCGACGACCTTGCCCATCATGTACGCACGCTCAGCACTCAGCCCCAGGAGGTGCCTACGCTGTAAGATTCACCGCTGGATTAGACTCCAATCGTTCATGCTATATCACCAGGTCGTCTTACGGAGATGGGACCCTCGATGGCGAACTGTCCGACTTTGTAGTCGGTGTCTTTTCAAGTTATCCGATTTAATAATGATGGCGCTTCCTTGCTCGCAGTCACTCTTGCTCGTTTCTTCAGATGGAGGTTCACGAAACATGGTACCTCGTTTGCTTCCCTGCGAAAAGCGGCCGGAGATAGTCAATCTACCATGGCATAGGTGGACGTGCGAATGTCAGCTTCGTCCCTCCATTCTCTCGCCCCATCCTGGGTAATCACACTGATCTTTTTTTTCGGGTGGACGATGGTCGAACCCCACATGTATGCGCTTTCCCTCGAATACGAAGCAGGTGGTATGGGCAAGACCCTGTTTGAACACTACCACCTCAGACATGACTGTGAACCCCACACACCCGAATCAGATCTGCGTCATGCCAATGCTATCGCACCTCACTTCTACGTGCGTGCGCGTCATACAGCTCGATACACGTGCCGTCCACGCCCGCCGGGGAAAGCCATTGACTCTGTCTGTCTGTGGCTTCGCACGCCCCAAGACGAGGCCCCATTAGGCCCAGATGCGTCCTACCTCTACCAACGTCTCTGGAAATCGGATGACTTCAAGATCGGGGTGCAGCTCCGCTTTGATGCAAACCAAGAGCTAATTCTCGCGACGTGCGCCGGAGACGTGGAGCCGGCCTCCCGTGACCGGGCATGGCCCTGGTCTATGTGTGAGCACGGGGAGGCTTGGGCTGGGGTTAAATCGGATGCCGCTCGTGGCGAGCCGGAAGAGGATGTCTTGGCTCACACCTGTGGGGATCGATGAAGCGGAGGAATCTGTTGACGATGTATGAGCCAGAGCGCTCGTTGGAGGGAGGATATCCAAGCACGTCCACACTTCGTTTTGGGCTTATATATATTTGAATGTGCGTGTTGTAAGAATTCAACGGCAGTATAGCTATAGATCTTGATCTTTGGCAGGTTCTCTATGAGTAGACCTTAGTTCGTGGGATTCCTACACACCACACAGTTCGGACATGAATCCTGATCTTCAAACATTAGTAAGTGACTTCCACAAATGACGAATACTGAAACGAGAGTCAAATTTAGCTAAGCAATCTGTTGCTCACCACGCACCCATCCCCAAGTGGCGGAAAACAAAATACAGTAGTTCGAGGGAAGTATTTGAAGGCAACTCGTTCTGATCTCATGATCGTCCCCGCTCCGTAAGTCGCTGAATGCCGCGTCACAACTTGAACTCAGATTCATACCACATCAAACCATAGGGGCATGAAGAGAACTACATCCGGAGGTCGTACCCCCGCGCTAGTTGAAGAAGACATTAAAACGCTGCGGATCCTATTATCCGACCTCTGCGCTGAGAAGAATTCGTTCCTGCCAGTCTTTCGCCTCCTACCTGAGATACTTGAACACATATTTACACTTCTTGCACGCGATGACTATCACAAGAGCATTAACGGTCTGCACTTTCAAGGTGTCCCTGGCTGGGTCAGCGTCTCATACGTTTGCCGTCATTGGCGCGATCTCGCCTTGAATTGCCCTACGCTTTGGGCATACCATTTCACTGCATCACTACGCTGGACAGAGGAAATATTGGTCAGATCAAAAGAAGCTCCGTTGAAGATACATCTCCGCAGCTATTACGTAGAGAACCCGAGAACCAAATCCTGGTGGTTTGAACTTGCGGAGAAATTACTGGACCATGTGGCACGCATCCAAGAACTCTGTCTGTCCATTGAGTCGAGTACAGATTTCCCGTTACAACGCTTCTTGCGCGCTCCCTCCTTGCAGACCCTGGAAATTGCTGCCGCATACTTTACTGGGCTCGATCTAGGAGTCAACGACTGGGATATTCCGCCTATCCGTAAACTGATCCTCGTTAGGTGTCCGTTCGCATGGCATTGGCCCACCCTGAATGGACTAACATCGCTTTACCTAAAGTTTCTCCCTTCCTCGTCCAAACTGAATGTCGCAGAGTTGGTAGCTGGGGTGTCTCATATGCACGGCCTCATTGTGTTACACCTCGATGACGCACTTGTCACTCCCCGTGATTCCTCCTCCGGTGGAGTGTTCAAGATTTCCAAGGTCATTTTACCCTCCCTTGCTCGCCTGGTCGTCAGAGAAGCATTTTCGATGGTCATTGCACTGCTCTTGTGCATAAACACATCATTGGAAACAGAACTCGCGCTAGATTTTGGATGGGAACCTAACTTCTCCGCTCGTGATTACGCCCAAATCCCATCTGTTCTTGCACAAGTGTATAACCAGCTCAGGAGCCCATCATCGTTTAATCCCACCATCCGCTCATTCCTCCTTAATTGTAGGAGCTTCACATTATGTGGCGATTACAATATTTGCCCTGTGCTGACTCACTGGAGAAACCAGCCTGAGTCCAGTCAACTTCCTCTCGAGATTTGTGTAGGTGTGCAGGGATTGGAAATAAACCGTATAATCTGGGGTTGGGAAGACATCATCAGCAACACCCTTTGTTCTCTACCCTTAACCCACCTTCAGACCCTCCACGTTGTTGTACCACCACAGTCTAGTGCCTTTTGGAGCAAGACGTTGGGCCATTTTCCCGGACTACGGCACTTGAAACTGAGTGATGGCTCCATGCCTCACCTACCTCCTTTGCTCGCTCAGGCTGCTGACGGACCAGCGGGGACTCTGACTAGTGGTTACGCACCGACTCTGAGTCACAAATTCGTACCCGTATTGGAGGTGTTGGAGTTGAATCACATCGACTTTGCTCCCGATGACTGTCGGCCAACGCAGGACGCCATCTCTAAAAAGTCGCTCCTTGATGCGCTGTCTACCCGCAAAGCGCTCCGGTTCATTGCCAAATCTTGATGTGATAGCTCGCACTATTGTTACTAGAGGGCTTTTGTTAGTTTATCGTGATCTGAATTTACCGGTGGAAGGCTGAATGAATCAATATCAGAGTCCTCCGACGGACGTGACACACATGTGATGACATACGACAAGTTAAGTAAGACAGTAGTTCACCCCGAGCGTGTACTTCGCTTGCCAAATTCTTCAGAGTACTGGACGATTTAAAAAAAAGTGAAGTGTAATATGTACACAACGAAAAGCCGCAGTGATTCGTTTCTGGCCCAATCCCAGGCTAGATCTCATGCAAAACCGCTCTCATCATCTTCGTCCTCGTCATCCTCGTCGTCATCTTCGTCCCAGTTCCACGTCTCTTGATCCTCATCTTCCTCCTCAGATTCGTCATAGGAGTGACACTCATCAGCTGCATGGAAAGGTCCATCTCCCCACCGCTCATCCATTCCGTACTTACCATCTGTACCACACTTGGTCATAGTAAGCCGACCTTTCCCTCGGCGACTTGAAAGAGCGTCGCAGAGTAACTGTACTTGACCCTGGTTGGCTTCACTGTCACCGCTCCCTGTTCCAGGGTACGAGTCGTTCTTATTTATCGGGAATTGAATGCCCACCAACTCCAGTTCATCCAGCTGGGGTACGAACATCTCCTGATTGTCACCTCTTTGAGGACGCAAGGCGGAAATCAGGCCATTTGGGATGAAACCATCACTGAGCTTCAGGTGTCGCAACCCTGAAAACTGACCCAAGATCTTTTTCCAAAAACCGCGGTCAGATGGGGAATTGATGATGTGTAGGACGTGCACGTCATTGGCTATGGGTATGGCGGTGCACATGTTGCCTCCAAGCGTGCTCCACGAGGATGAAGAATCCAAGTCGAGGGTGATCTCTAGGGGAGTATTGTCACCCCAGTCGGTGCGTCTCAGCGAAAAGAACTCGACAGGGTCTTGATTGCGTTCTAGCAAAGTGCTCATACGGAACGCCACATAGTGAGAGGAAATTTTCAGGATAACGGAGTGGATCGCTGGGCGAGATGGCGGGTGATCGTCGCTATAATTTTGAGCGAGAGTATGAAAGAGCCTATCGTAATCGTCGAGTGAATCATCTTCAAACTGGCAGCACAGCCTTATTTTTGTGTGGGCTGAAACATTGACGCCAGAGAAGAAAGCGATGATCGTCCATACTGGGGCAGTGATCATAAGACGAGTAAGACGAGGCAGAACAATCTTTGGCAAGCCACCGAAGTCCATAAAACCTTCCGTGCCCGCGATTGCATCATCCAGGTATAGATGCTCGAGGTCCGGCATGCAACCAAGGGCGACCCGAAGATCCGACATGTCGTACTGGAGGGGATCAGGCATTACACATAAAATGAGGGTCGTCAAGTTGCGTGGTTTGAAGGAATGCCATAGATCCATCGGGATGTCTCCGTCGAGACTGATTTGATCCATAAGATAAATGCCTCCCATCGACAATTCCAGGATTTTCAGACGAGCACTTGAGCAAAGCATAGCAAAAATCTGATGGATTTCTGCGTCCCACCAATGCATCCAAAGACGAAGTTCCTCGATCTGGTCCGCGCGCTTCGAAAAAACCGAAAGAGTCGACAACCAAAAATTCCTTTTATCCTTCTCTGCTTCAACGCTGATCTTCAGTGGTACTTGCCCTGCCCTTTCCAAGGACACCTTTATCCAGCGCCTTGATGTAACAGAAATGTAGGACCAGAGCGCTGCACAGTTCAGTGCAACTTTGCGCCAGCGGGCGGAAACGTGAGAGACATTGGCCCATCTCGGTGCCGCGTCGCGAAAGGCATACTCGTTACGCGGGAAAAGGTCCTCCGCGAGACAAACGAATATAGACGCAAGCAGTTCGTTCGGAAGACGAGAAACGGGAGAAGGCGCGTTTAGTTTGGCGGCGTGGCGGTTGCGCGACAGAGTGAGCTTGGGGCGCGCTTTTCGATGCCCCGAGTCCATTGGGGTTGCAACTACTTGAAACCTGGCAATGCAGATCCGCATTTGCATCCAAACGAAACTTGCGAATGACTCACCACCTACAGGATTGGAATCGAGGCTGAAAAAAAGCGGTTCAGGTCACCCGAGACGCGGGAGAGCGTGACCGTTGCCACCAGCAAGTCCGCTGACATTGAACTTCAACCCATTCAATTTATTCGGGGTTATTATGACAATTCTACGTGCCTGCTCAATGACTGCCGAACCTGTGATGCCCGAGTAGAGGACTGAGGTGGGGACGGCGTCCTCAAAACTAGAAACATCATAGCATGTCTCATGTCTCGGTGATAAAAGGTAGTATTGCGCACTTGATCAAGGGTAAACATTCTGACTGGTAATGTTGCTGGCCATATCGAAACCACCAGCCTTTCGGACGGGTTCAACTCCATCGACGAGATCTCTCGATCATTCCAACAATCCGTCCTAGATCGGCTCCGCGTTGGTTTGCCTCTGAGTCCGAGTGCTCTTTGTCAACGGAGTACTCACGATCCCGGCGAGAAGATGGCGGACATTATGAACGGCACCGTGCGTTCTCTTCCCTTGACCCATGTTCAGATTCTTGATCTCATTTTCGTATGACTTCTGGAAGAAGCACTTTCCCGCACTACGTACGGGAGGATGCCTGATCCGGCGTCTTTACTCACTTGCGTTCGCTAAGGGATTGAACTAGTGATTTCGCTCCGCCTCCGAGTCACGAATGTGTACCAGCACTAGAGTGTGGTTGGAACTAGACCGCATCGAGTTTGCACTCGATGTGATTCAGCGAATTCGTCGCTATGGCTGCGGGGATCTAGTGGCAGCGAAATCTAGATCCCTTCTGCGCAGAAAATATTTATAGTTGATACGTAATTTACGATACAGGTTTTCGTGGTCTTGTATGGAATGGGTACGGCATGCGGTGCTGCAACTGCGGCTGTTTAAGAGGGCATTCGAGGATCGGAAACGAAACCAAATCATAAACAAACCAAGCAGAACAAGAAAGAGGAACATAAAAGAAGTCTCAGAGGAATAAGAACGGGCGAGACACTAGGACGAACGAAAAGCGTCCTACAGAGTGGCATCCCCTAGTTATTCCGTATCGCAATCGCCCAAACCCATTGAAATGCCCTCGTTTTCGGGAGAAATCCTGTAGAAAAAGGAGAATGAATAGATCCAACAAAGTAACAGCGAAGACAGCATGCAAGCATAGCCCATAGACTACAGGCCCCGGGTTCCGAAATCGATCGGATAGTTTCTCGGAACTGTGGACTTGCCGGTGAGGCCCAAAGTACGGACGTTGCACTTTCTCTATTGCGCCGCGACAGCGCCCGTAAGTGCATTTTCACGCAGAGGCAACTGAGGTGTCTTGACAATTCTGTCGGTTGGTGGGGACGCGAGGTCTCGTTCTTTCAGGCTTGGCGGCACTGGTGCTGGATTTGGCAGTGACAACCCTGGAATTCCGCCCTCATCTTCATCTTTCGGCATGGTGGTAACGGGTATCTCAGACCTGCTGGACACGCAATGCTGCGGGGTCAGTCGTAACTCAGCAGAAGCGCAGGACACAGACCGTCGCTTCTTGTTTGGCATGTCGGGTGAGGTGTGATTCGACTTGCCCGGTCCCTTCACGTTACACGGTAAGTGGTGATTAATAGGATCAAAAGCCAGTAGGAAGAAGCGGCCAGGTACCGGACACGCACTTTGCCTGTTTTGGGTCGCTTTAATGCTTGTCTTGGCTGCCGTTCACCTTCATCGAAGACGTAATCCGGCAGGGCAGAACTAAAGGAAGAACGTGCGTGTGAAGAACGTGCATCCCAAATGATCCCTTTCCTTGAAATACCTTTTGATATTGCGAACAAAAATCCCCATTTGAGACTCGTCGTACTTTTCCCACACCTTGACCAACTTTGTAAACTCTGTGGTCGGGTATGATATATCAAGTCTTCTTGGGCCGACAGAGCCGACTTCAACGGGGCGTCAGAGTGGTGTTCCGATACGCTTGACGGAATCGCAAGCGTACTTGGTTTTGGCTCGACGAGGAGACCAATGTAGAACGTCGTTGAGTAAACGGTGCTGGCATCCTCGACCCCTTCAATATCGGTTTTCGTTCGTTTTGTGATTGCTTCTGATATTTGCCCTTGCGCTACTTGACACACTTCCTCTCGCGATATACAGTGGGACACTTGCTCGAAGCCTTTGATGAACGGATGGGATAAGATGAGAGAATCGACGTATTCAAGCTTCATGACAAGTTGTCGTATTCGCGATTCAACAGTTCCTGCCCTAATAAGAGCGCAGAATGTGTGCAAATTATCTCACACCTTCAGATCACATACCATTTGATTTGAAGTTCGGCATCACCGGTAGATGCTACGACTTGCAGATAATATCGATACTTGTGGAAGAAGTCATGCTTTAAGAAAAGTTCCGACCAACTGGCAGTTCCGACAATGACTCGATCTACGATGTCGGCACCTAAAGAAGGTTGCTCAGAAGTTCAACAATTGGAGCGAAGAAAGAAGCACCTTTTTTGAACTCTTCAGTGACAATCATTTGTGTGGAGGCTGTAACATTGTGAGTAGCACACATCGCGGGGTAAGCAGGTGTAATGATAGGCATTCTATGTGACCGATCTGCGGGGTACAGCTGCCCAAAATCAATATGGCTTTCATACCGGAGAGCGACCAAACACGTACTTTTGGATTCCATACTCGGACCTGCAAAGGCCCTTCTTCGATTTGCTTCAAAAGCACCGGCTGTGGCCAAGACCTGTCTCCTCGTGACATCGGTTCGACGGGCGAAATGTAGCTCAACGTACCACTGATACATGATGATAAAAAATCGGCTCACAATTGCACCAGCAATCGCATTTGGATACAATTGGCATACCCGAGCGACGAGTATGGCCCAGGCAACACCACCGAAGAACCCATTTACGTTGGAGTAGATGGCTCTCCCTTGGATCCACGATGAGTGAAGTAAGTGAACAAAGATCAGATTCGACGCACGTTGAGCCCAAAGCTTGATGCATCGCAACGAGTCCCGGTAAACCTGGACATTAGGTACCAAACGCAAGATTTCGTCGTTCACCCGCGAACCTAGACACAGCTCAATCTAATCTGAGATGCCAAATCAACAGGATACGCCACCATTGAGACTCCGGACACATCGCTCATCCAAGTTCCGCAATAGATTGTCATCCTTCAACGATAAGTCATCTGGTATGGACGATAATGCTAACCGCGCCATCAAGAAGTCCAGAGGAATGCCAGAAATCTTTGTTTTGATGATAGGAACATACGCTTCAGGAACACCCTAGGATGGGTGAGATCAGATGTACAATCCAGTAACAGATATACTTACAGAGACCTCAGTTACGCCCTCCATTTCCCGCAACAAGCCTTCGAACACTTCGAAGAAATCTTCGCGAGAAACATGTTTTGGGACCACACACAAGGTATCAATATCGGAGCCAGGACCATGCACGCCCAAGCGATATGAGCCAAAGGTGAAAATCTTGCCACCAGCAGCATTTGCAGCTGTCTCTGAGAGGCCACGTTTCAGAGAGACCTCGTACACAAACTTTTTGACGAGCGCAGCGACGCGTCCGAGAACAGCTTCCCTGCAAAAACGATCTCAGCACTCTAGGACTGGGGAGATTGGGCTATTGAGAGAGATCGTACCTCGTTCGTGCTTCCTCTACACTTTCAAAAGTGTTCTGATTTCGTAGTTCTTCCATGAGGGTCGCAGTGACCTCTCTCTCTCGTTCCGTGGACTCGGCAGTGGAGATGGGTGCGGTTACACCGAGAAACCTGGGCGAGGAGGAGTGAGCAGTGAACCGAAATATATGGGAGCCACTGGAGCTGTAGACAGTAGTTACCCTTTCTCAGTTGTCATTTTCGTTGTGGGGGTCGGGTGGGCAGTAGAACTTATGCGACTGTGGGTGGAGTAGTTCAAGGTGTCGTTAGTCAGGTGGGATTTGGTCTTTCAAGGACCTTCCCTGCCACCGAGTTTTGCTTAGTCACCCATATCCACTCCGAACTCCCCCATTCAAGCCTGTCGGTTTGTCCCTGCCGAGCTGCATTATCATGTTCATATCCACAATATTATTATATGAATGTCCTGAATATTATTATTGAAAGGGTGTCGGACCTGACCTGAACCTTGGCGTCTACTTTCTTTCAATAATCTATCTGCAATGGGTAGCAATGCCTACGAACAGATAACCGCAGGCACTAGCTTGACACGCTTGGCCCCTTCCTGCCAAGTCTCATCACCTTCGCCTTCCAAGTCATGTTTGGCTTCCATGCCATGCGTGCGCTTCGGCTCCGGCTCTGTCATGGACGTAGGTAGTACGCGGAAATAGGGCTGCGCAAGCCAATGCGGGAGAATCTTGAGCCCAGTCGTAGGCTCCACCTTGATCAACTTCTCTACGGACAGACCCTCCAGATTCTTTGCGTCGCGCTGACATTCCGATCAATCGGTTTCACTCAATCACACGCCAGAGGAACTCACCTCCATCCGTAGCTTCATCTCCCGTACTACCTCCACGTATCGCTCCACAGAACGCGGACCCCGAAACCGACTCAATTCGTCCCGCAAGTCGGTCTCCCGAGCAAGCGCCGGTCGGAGCAGTTTGAACAGATGGCCCTTGACCGCGCTCAGTGACGTCGGTGTCCTGAGACCCTGGACGATCTCCAGGTATTCGAGCGCCAGATCCGCGTGTGGAACGTGCAATCCCGTATTGAACACGTGTCTCGCCCTGTGATCCATACCGGTGCTAGTACCCACGTTTGCCGACGAGAACAGCGCCGGGTTGTATAGCTGCCCCTCCGCGGACATGACTGCATCAGCGCCCGTCTCTGCCAAACACCGCTCAATGTCGGAGTGATAGAGAACATTGCCGTTCGCAAAGACGGGTACAGATACGGCCTCTTTGATGGCCCGTATCTTGGCCCAGTCTGCCAATCCAGTGTTTTGACCACGTTGCTCGCGAAGGCGGCCATGACAAGTAAGAATCTGAGCGCCAGCTCGTTCGAGCATGCGTGCATATTCAACCGTCTTTTCCACAGTGGGAAATACGCGGAACTTGGCCGTGACCGGAATTTTGAGCTCGCGATGTAGGGTATTAACTTTTTCCGGAAGGAGTAAGCAAGCCGCCGAGCAAAGCGGGAGAGCACAACCTACTTAGCTTATAGATTAACTCCCAGTCTTCCATCAGAAACGCTCCATAGTGCCCTGATCGCGCAATCTCTTGTGGACAACCTAGATTGAGGTCGATCGCATCGCAATGGTCTTGGACTGCCAACGCGGACTCGAGAAGTTGCTCGGGATTGTTGGCACAAAATTGGACGATGAGAGGACGATCTGCTGGTCCACCTTCCTCACCATGGGAGAGATTAAAGAATTTATCGCGGTAGCCCTTTTTTCCTTTGTTGAGGTGGAACATCTAGGTATAACCGGTGCTATGCGAACAAGGTCTGCGCGAGGGTTGACTGGTTTTACCTTGGCATTTATCATCGGAGTATACACAAGCTGCCATGAGAGTTTGGGTACGAGGCCCCCAAAGTGCAACAGAGTCGGCTCACCTGTGCACCATACCGCCGTGCCAAGATCCTCCACGGCTACTTTGCCACCACTAATAAGCCTTGATAGACAATGGTTCCCGATGCGTGACGCACCAACTCGCTCTGATCAACCATAGGCGCGACGACATATTTTGGACTCCCAAGCACTGTCCTGTAAAATTCATACCCTGCGAGCTTCCGAGATGTTGTTGGAGGAAATAGAGGAACGCGTTCGGGCTCAACGGAAGAGGTAGACATGTGGTAGAAAGGACGGCGTAGATTGGAATGGACAGTATAATCAAAGACGCATTGCAGGCAGTTGAATAAGGATCGCCGGATGTGAGCGTACATCCGACTGTTTACAGACAAACTAACTTGTTCTATGACCAAGGCTAGTTCCTCTATCTATCGAGCTGACACAAGGAAGCCAAAGGGTACCAGTGGCATGCATAGCCCAGACTAGTTCAAACATCTGTCCTGTTCCTTCGAAACTGAAGCGACTCGGGACGCTCATCGAGTATGTGAAAGTCAGACTACTCCCATCGAACAATTACTAGTTTCTCCCCTCGCCGTCTCCATCGTGCGACCCTCAGCCGAGTTCAGTCGGTCTGACCACACCAGAACTCGCCCAGGACCACCTCACCCGGTGTGGTCTCACAGCGAGAGAAAACGCCGCAGCCCTTGCCAACTCCCCGTTTTCACTCTCGAGTCATCTTCAGCGCAGCGCCATCGCTCCCATGTAGAGCGGCCACCACCAACCGAGGCCGCGCCATACACCCCGTACGCACGGCCTTTGTTCTCGGCGAGCCCAAGGGCGGGACCCCTCGCTGACCAAACTTCCTGGCTTGTCGAGTCGTGTCCATGCATTCAATTTCCATATGTACCCTATTTCTCCGCCCGTCAGGATGCCCACGCAAGATGTAGGCGGGAATCTGAATCGGGTGACGTCTGTGATGAATGGGATGCTGAGGAAGTCTGGGGACAAGTTTCAGGCTTTTTATATGCAACATCCCAGAGACAATAATCACTCCCGTCTGACCGCGCCCCATCAACATCCTTATCTACTCCTCTCCCAGTGCCTCCGTAATTATCCGCTTACAGTCACAAGTCCTATCGCCCCATCGGCCTTGGGCTTGTTGCCGTGGCCGAATTTCTCGAGAGCCTCGGCCTCGTTGCCGTGCACTTTGACTGAGTGAGTGCGAAAACAAGTTATTTCACGTGTTTCTATTGACACCAACCATTCCAACCGCATGCATACGACCAACACATGAGCTCACGCTGCGTGTGGTTGCGTCGCCGTGTTGCTACTGCCACCTAGGCCAACGAGCGATTGGTCACGACAACAGGCGTTGCATGACCCGAGAGAATGACAGACACGATGATAGCGCAGCAATAATGAGCCTCACTCGCGCGCACCAAATTTTAGGACATATTTTTTGCTTGACGACAGGCCTCGTATTACATGTCGGTCGCCCCACTGTAATATTACACGGTCCAGGGACCACGCATACTAACTACATGAAATTGCCCATCCTCCCACCGTCCCACCATGTCGTGGTCGGTATTAAAAATGGCGTTTGAACGACATTGAGTCATGATGAGTTGACCCCGGGACTCTTTGCGACTGCAAAGCGTAGCGTAGAGCACGTCCAATTCTTCAAAGGGCGGGAAGTCGGGATCTAACATTTCAAAACTGCCCCCGGCGATTTCTCCAAACTCCATGTTGTCCAGCTTGAGTTCCACCAGTCCAGGTGCTATAACTGGACCCCCATTCGGGTTCCCCGCGAACTCGTCGGCCTCAAGGGCACAAGGGAGAAAGGCGGGAACAAGTCCATACCGCATGGAACCATTACTGAGTTTCATGCGCCGCATACCTGGAAAATACTCCCATGCCTTTCTCCAAAAGACTGGACAGGGTGGAGGAGCGATGACGTGCAGAGTTTGGACGTTGGTAGTGGGCAGAAAGGCAAAGAGGTCCAGCACACTATCCTCTTTATCCTCTTCCGTCCCATAGAACTCTACGACAACTTCCAGGAGAAGATTGGGGCACCAATTGAGGGGGCTCATCTGGTATATTGTGGGAAGGTAATCACATTCTGATGAGGCACTGAAAACCAGCGCGACCCCTTCAAAATCGAAGCTCATAACCACCGAGCGGATCGTTGGAAGAGGTAGCACCCGTTCCTTGCTGTAATGATCTTGCGCGAGAACAGAACAGAGTCGGGTAAAATCTTCATGTGCTGAATCACCTTCGCCATTGCATTCCAACCTGATTTCTGTACGGGCTGGGATGTTGATACTGGAAAGGAATGCAAAGACTGTTGAGGGTGGACCGACAAAGAAAAGCCGCGAAAGATGGGGTAAATCAACCTTTTTCAAAGCACGAAACTGTTTGCTAGAGATAAAATCTCTGGCGCTACCGAGTGCGTCCCCGAGATAAAGATGCACTAGACCTGGCATACAAGCGAGCACAGCTTGAAGTCCAACGACGTCTTGTACGAGGGGATCAGGGATGCCATGCAAACTAAGAGTTGTCAAACCACCTAGTCCGTGTAAACGCCATGGAAAAAAGGTATCTTTGCCATCAGTCACCTCCAGCGGTGACCTCGGGAAGGGATACATGATGACCCGCAGTGTTCGCAGATGGGAAGCGCTGGAGCAGAGTGTAGCCAAAACCCGACCGATCTTCTTGTTCCAACGAACAGTTGCGAACCAAATCTCCTCGATACGACCTGCGTTGTTCAGGAATAACTTGACAGATCTACGGTCTTCCTCGTGCACAAATATCTTCAATAGTGCTTGTTTTGACCTTTCCAAAAACGTTTCTACCCAACGCCTCGGTGCAACGGAAATGTAGGACCAGAGAACTGGGCAGTTTAACGCGATACTACGCCAGTGGGAGCAAACATGAGTAACATGGACCCAATCTAGTGGAGGGGGATTGTAATGACTTCTGTTATGGCCGCAGAAATGATCACGAGCAAGTTGGATAAAGACGGCTTCAAGCAGTTCAGTTGGAAGGCGAGAGATGAAGGCAGGGGTGTTTCCCTGATTGTAGCGGTTGCGTGATATTAGTCGTAAGACTTCTACATCGGTAAAAACCAGAGCCATGGTATCCCTGCAAAAGTTAATGTTGAGACGTGATCCACTGACCGGTGAAATTGACGAACCAGAAACGAGAATATACTCAAAGTAAGAGTTCTGTTCGTACTTTGAAAAACGTCGCGAGTCTTGTGCAGCCTATTGGGCACCAATGTTAATAGGAACACCAGTCAACGATGAGCAAAATTTTGTGAGGAGTAGAGCTCAGAAGTTGCTAGTCAGTACGGGCCAAGGCGTGTGAATCTGAAAAAGCAGGCCGAACCCCACAATAAATATTACATTCGAGCGCAGCGTCGGACTAGTCACTACCCGTAGCAATATTTAATGCCACCGGGGCTAGGGATCTCAAAGCGAATCAAATGCTTGAATGATGTCCCAGGGCCAGCAAGTCAAATGGTAGAGTGAGTATTCGGAGGCTACTGCAAGTCTGTACACAGATTCGGGCTACAGCTATGCAACGGATGCCAAGATGCAATCAGGTGCAATGGCGGTGAAAAGGAGAAACTTTGAGCGAGATGATTTTCGTAGCAACAATTGAAAGAAGACAAAAGAATGAGGTTACTTCGAAGGGGCGTATTGGGCGTAGCCCTTGTAAGCTGCGTGAGCATCACCATACAGCGTCTCGAGCAACGACCTCTCTTGTGGGTTAAACCCATCCAACTCCCAGTCAGCGTCGGTAAATTCGAGCTTCTCCTTGTTGACAAGGCGACGGACAACCGACTCCTTCCACCGCCTCCAGACCTTGGTATCATTGGGAAGAAGTTCGTTGAGGATTTTGCTTGGTTCTCCAGGTTGAAGGACGAGTAGGGTGAAGACTACCATGGTCGTACGCGTGCCCAAGTGGTACTTGGTCAAAACAGGATTCTTAAGTACGCTTTTGAGCAAGAGATCCCGTTGGATCTTCTCCTTGTCCAAAGAAGATAGCCACGAGTTGTAAATCCAAGAGACGGCAAGCGATGTGACAAACATGAGTTGGCCAAACAGGGAGCCTTGGGGGATAAGGAGCAGCTGCGCGATGAATTGGATGGTAAGAAGGACGGAACACCATCCGATGTCTCGGTACTGAGGCTCACTCGAGAGGTTGAGTGAGAACCTGCCGCGCGTGACGCAGTTTACAGCACCTTCAGCGCCTTTGAGCAAGACGATGTCCTTGTCCGAACTAAGAATACCATCTCCAGCGGGGGATCCCTTTGCAGGCTCCGGATGAGTGAAAACAAGCTTCCCAGAGCCGATGACGAAGCAGGAGATGCCACTCGTCAGGACACCCAAGAGAATCAACGCAAAGGAATACCAATCATCGAAGACACCACATGCGATACAAGTACCGACGCTGACAGAGATAGGGATGCTGGCAAAGATAGGAGAGTGAGCACTGAGGCGCCTAGGGCACATCTCAGGCTCGGGGACATAGTTAAGCTCGGCAATGGTGACACCGACAGACTGCGTTTTTCTCCCCTTGACGACCGTTCCTTCTAAAGAGGCACACTCCTTGACGAAGAGGGCAGCCAGGTGACCGGTCTCCTCAATGATGGTACCCGAGTGGGCAGCCCTGAACTTGGGACCTTTCCAGCCATCCAGCTCGAACAACGTGGCAGGGTCGGTGTGGATCCCCGGGAAAAAGCCGTCAAAAAACCTCGACCTTGCGAGACGGCCATATCGCTTGGCGATCTGATATGATCCCGGGGAATTATACCAACCTAGCCATTGCCTGTTCTCGTAGACATGAACCGTGGCCATGGCCGACACAGCTTCGTCCCCACCGAACACTCCTGCGACACCCGAGGTATCAAGCGTGAATTTGGACTTGTCCAGCGGCAAAGTAGGAGCGACCATCGAACGGCGGTCGATGATGCTAGAGACGTTTGGGATGTACATGTGAGCGTTTGGCAAAGAGACCAGAAACGAGGGCGTACGAGGACATGATGGCTGAGGTGAGTGTATTCATAGGCAGCAATTGGCGTCAAACTTATTCAGGGATGCGAGCAATGATTAAAATGCGGATAACACGAGGAGCGCACAAAAAAGGGTCTTATTTTCGTGCAGCTCGTCCTCGTCTTTTATACTAGTCTAATGCTGGTCCGTGATGAACATTGGAGTGCTGTGGGGCTGGCAGCCACAGTCATGGACCTGTTTGATCGCACGATATACAAGAAGAACTTGGGGGTCTGCCTGGCCACTTAACTAAAAAAGGATTAAGTAAAGCATCTCAGCACGAGGACATCAGCGCTCACCCGTGGGCACTGGATGGTTGCGGTTGGCTTTCGCCGCTTGCCACGGAAAGTAGAGCGACACTCCAGTTGGTCCTTGCCATGCTGAGGACCGTGCCAACAGGCTTGCCATCGAGCACTGGCCAGCTGTTTGTAAGACTTACGAGTCAAAGCGCTTCGTAAGGCTGTTATGGAAGGAGTGGGCCACTGTGTGGCTTCAGTGTTCTGCAAAAATGAGTCAGTGGACGCTTCATGGCACCCTCGTTGATCCGCAAAAACATACTTGTTCCACACGTAGGTACAGATGACCTATCAATAATCCGCTTTCCAAATGTTACTTCTGGCCATCTCCTATATCACCCCGAAGGAAGGCAGGTAGTGATCTATTTGCAATGCTTACCAGTGGTGCGAAATGGAAAGGTTGCATGACGTACGTGTACGCAACTAGACATGGGGTTTGCGATTCCCATCATGAGGACGATGTGCTGTTACAGCATGTGATGCTGCTCTCAAAGAGTCAGAAGAAACGGTATGGGTGCCACTTTGGGGAGTCCATACCAAGTAACTCGTCAAGCCTGCGGGAAACCGTTCCACAAGCCCGTCGAACGGTGGCCAAAAAAGGGAATAGAACTGGTGTCTGTGATAGAAATAAGTTAACGTCACCGCAATGAGAATGCAGCGTACGTTTCAACCCGTTGTGGCCACGAGATGCACGAGGTGAATGACAAGGTACCAAAGTGCGTCGAAATGTTGCTGTGGAGCCCTCCTACTCGCGTGCGGTTATGAATCGGCGGCTGAGGAAGCAGTGTCTTGAGCTTCACGTTGACAGGGATTGCCATAAAGCACTTGTCGCATTCTGCGTTGAGATACTCGGTTAAGCTGGTGGGTCGTGGATGTCCGACTATCCGCAAGGTGATGATCAGATACACCTTAGAGACGAGTAAGAAGAATGTACTTCGCAGTAGTCCACAACGACTTCAATTCATAATTCCTCCTCGTGTCCAATCCAGGCAGTGGTATTCTACTATCTGACCAAGCGTAGACTGTTAGAACAGATGCAAACACCAACGTAATGTGGACAAAACCAGGGAACCACTCACATGTTGGCGTTCCGGGGCCAAGTCACGTTCCATTTCAACTTCTTTTAGGGTTCGAGTCGTGGCGCTACATCGCCCAAGCAGTCCGAAATGCGAGGTAGGACTCCTCAACGCACATATGTGACTGGTTGTGAGATTTTACAAGCAGACGCGTCGAGTGGGGTTGATGAGAGTTAGTAACACCAGAGCTGGCCATCGCTCAAAGTCGGAGCAATGCGAGCTCGGAGCGTGCCTAAATTCCAGGTGGGCGACATTACAAGTAGCGCAATCCTCACACCGATTATCCAACTCATCTCTATCATTACTGGGCAAACTGCGTAAGTACCGTAGCAATGAAAGCCATAACTCCTGTTCTGGCCTAATCTCACCGTGTAGTGGCTAACCTATGACTAGGGTCCTCTGAGAACCTACATAGATTGCCAAGTATATCTGTCCATTCTTTAGCCAACAAGATGGTTGGTTCTAGCACGATCTCTGAGAGGTGTAAGGCCTTGAGGCCTTACTAATAGCTCATCGGCTGCGACGGTTGGCACTGATTCTACGGAAGTGACCACCCTCCCACTGACCAACGATGGAGTACACTACCTCAAAATTGCTTTTTGCGTAACAATTGGTTATGGTCAGTCAGCCACTGGACCCTGTGCGGCTGCAAAGAGCATGGCAAAGCGGTTGCAGTACTCCAAGAAATTCTGCGTCAATGTCTGACTCTGTAGTGTCACCAACACGACCCTGAGCCATGGGCCTTTGAAATGCCATCTTGTCCAGCGTCAATTCTTCCACCACTGATATTCCTCCAACTGGGAGAAAGGCAGAAATCAGATCATCTTGCATGAGACCATGAGTGAATTTCATGCGGCGTAATCCTGGAAGATGCCTCATCATCTCTCTCCAAAATGCTTGAGAAGAAGGAGGACAGATGATGTGGAGAGCCTGGACATTTGTTGTGGGAACGGCGGTACAGATATCGTTCACAAGCATATTGATGTCCTCCTTTGAAACCCTTTGTTCGCCAATAGCGATTATCAGAGGAATATTGGAGCCCCAATGATAAGGTGACATTGGGGGGGTGGAATGTGGGCAATTGCATTCCAGGGAAGTACTGAAAATGAACAGTGATCCAACATCCAACATTGAATTGAGCCCCATAGCCATGGAGCGGATCACTGGGAGAGGCACTGACACCTGCCTATAACATTGTGCAAGAATAGTGTGGAGTCGTTTGTAATTGTCAGGAGAATGACCTTCTTGGGAATCACAGCTGAGCCTGACTTCTGTGTGTACAGGAATGTTGACACTAGATAAGAATGCAATGACTGTTGAAAGTGGAGCAACGACTAAGAGTTGTAGAAGATGGGATAAATCAACACTCTGCAAGGCATTGAACTTTGCATTAGGGGAAAAATCGCTGGTGCTGGCAAGCACATCATCGAGATAAAGGTGTGCAAGATCTGGCATGCACCTGAGCACAGCCTGAAGTTCCATTATGTTGGGTTGAAGGGAAGGGTGGATGTGACATAAACTGAGTGTTGTCACACCACTCAGTGTGAAGGAACACCATGAAGGTGGCAAAGTCACAATGAAGCTTGGTGATTTGTATGGAACATGCTTCATCGAGAATTCCAGGACTCGGAGATGGGAAGCGCTTGCATAAAGCATGGCCAAAACCTGACTAGTCTCCTTATTCCAACGGCAAGTAGAGAAATTAATCTCTTCAATGCGTTCTGCGTGTCCTATAACCTTCTCCATGAAAGTCGACAACTCGCAAGTAGGGCTGCCAAAGTTCAGTCCAGAACCTAAGGTTCGAACCTGAACCTCTGAACTGAACCTACAGGTTCAGGTTCAGTTCAGGTTCAGGTTCAGGGGATGGTCACTAGGTTCAGGTTCAGGTTCGGCTGCTCTGAAAATTTTCAGAACTGGTTCGAACCAGTTTGAACCAGTTCTGAAC
>JBBPUG010000218.1:0-33350 GCA_038094535.1 Tubosaeta aff. alveolata
TTGTACATTGGGTGAGAGTCATGCACAATGCTGTACTTATGTCGAAACCCTTTGTAAGCAAACAGTTATTGATTAACGGACTACTTAAGTGGGAAGGATATATTGATAGACATTTAAGCACGTCGGCGCTTAACGACCCTACTCAATACATCATTCCGCTGGCACACCTTTGATTGTTTTGATTGTATGCTCTCCATACCAATCGAGTCCACAATCGCATTCCGAGTAGCCGGGGTGACAACACGTCCGGAGCGTGTACAGCATACCTCATTTTCTTCAAGTGCATCTAGACCCATCAACGGCAGCGCAGGTACAGCGAGAGTGGGAGACATGAGAGTGGGCAATGGGGCTGGAGCCATCTGTGGATCCTTTGCACATGATTCACCCAGCAGATATCTGGCCCGCAGAGGAGTCGAAGTCGTAGTTGCCATGTAACGAGGCAATGGGCCAGGCGATAGTGGCAGTGGTAACATCATGTGAGATTCCCCCATGAAGTATCTCGTGCGAGGAGGAGACGTTGCATGGTTGTAGGCTGGCAAAGGACCAGGTGAGGGGATAGGTGAAGGCGACAAATGGGGAAGCTCAGCATCATCTGAGAGTGTGCTCTTGCGTGCCGGCATTCCCTGCAGGTAGCGGTCAAAGTCGCTCATTGATTGATGTCCGTTAAGGAGCTGACTCAGCCTGTGACCAGTGTCCCACGGTGCATGCAACTCAGAGTCGGCCAATGCACCGTTGAAAACACGTGACCCATGTGATCCTCCCGCCTCAACTTCTAAACCGTCTGACGGTGTGAAACCATCTGACGGTGTGTCCTCCTGCTCACCAGCACTCGCCAGCCCTTTCCTACGGGGTTCCTCAAACTCTGTTGCATTTGGCGTATTGGAATCCCCCAAGCTGGATTGATCTTGGCTGCTAGCCTCGGCATGAGATTCGGTGCGTAATGTTGCGCTCTCATCCTGCATCACACAACGATCCTGAACGGGCGATGCTTGGGACCTCCCAGGGTCACTAGATCCAACCTGCACGTCAACCTGAACATGCAATTCCAACGTTGACACTGTAGTCGTGCTGTGATCGGGCACTCTGTCGCACAGTGCCGTGGTCACATCGGTATCTTTCTGTTTCTGACTACTCTGGACTGACGCTGGTGAGGGTTTTCAGCTGGATTGAACACAACGCTTTCAACAAAACAACGTACGATACACGCGGTACAAGAAATCACGGAACGGTGTCATGATGTTTGTGTCAAAATCGGGATACGCCTGGCTGAAATCATTGTCCATGGTTGTCAACCCGACATGAAAGCTTTTGGTCATGTAATTCAGTAATCTAGACGACGAGTCACACAGATTTGCTAACCTATGGCATTCCAGGTTGTTTGCAGCGTGAGCTGATGGTCCTCCAGCCAGGAGGGTGAACGCCCAACCAGTGGCATCATTCAGCCCTGTCAAGAATCGGTTCACCATGGCTGGCAACATTTCAAGCACCCTGTTGAAAGTCGTAAGTATCCACCTGCTCCGAACAATCCTGCACCCACCATGCATGGTCAGAGTGATCCCCAGTCACCTCCATTTCACCCTCTTCCTTCACTGCTTGGATATACTCGCAAACCTTTTGTTTGATATCCTCGGGCTCCTGCGCGTATAAAGTGCGTGTTTGCTCCTTGATGGTTTGCTTGCCGAGTTCTGTGGCAGCAACCCCTAGGCTTTCAGCGATCGCATTCTTCAAGCGCGACGTATAAAACAACTTTGAGTAGGCTTCCATCTCTTGCAAGCTACGGCCGCGTTTCTCCCCATCCCTGCTGCCAGCGAGCACACGCTTGAAGAGGGTTTCACCACTTCCCTTACTTTGCCGCCCAACTTTTGTGCTTCCTAGACTATTCTTGAACCTATTCTTTAGTTTCTGGCTAACCGTAAGCTGCTTCCATCCACGAGCTTGATGACCACTGACCTCTCTGCGCTCTTCACGTGCAGCATTCAGTTTGGTCCTCTCCTCTTCGGAGAGTGTGTCCTCCGTCCTATCTCCAAAGTGCACCGTGATTTCAGGAAACCTTTTAAACCACTCCTCACACAGGTCGCTGAAGAAAAGTGTGTAATGTTTGTTTTTCCGCTTTTGATGGCTGAGGTCCTTGTATTTGTCATACCACACTTGCAGAAATTCCTCTTGGGCAGGCATTGTCCATCTTGGGAGAGCCATTATTCCAGGCAGAGTCAGGATGTTCTCTTGTTGCACGTGTTGTCCGAAGAACTGACTATCTCACATTTGGTCTCCCAAAGACAGATCCCGATGGTGATCACATATAGTCAAATTGTACGGTAACTGACTGTCTACACTGAGACATTACATTGATTGGAAGAGAAATTCTTTCTCGGCGTACATCCGTGGCAAGCCGTCGCGGTCTCTGATGGCGTGGAAAAAGAGATCCTCCATCGCATGTAAGATTGTGTTAGTGTGCTTTGTTTTTTGACTTGCTTTGTTCCAGGCTTCCCCAGCCCCCTGTTTGTTGAGAATTTGCTGTTCATTGTCACGAAGTATGTCAACTTTTGCTTCGAGTGTTGACATAGCCTCATGGATAGGGACTGTGTTCCCCGTCTCAATCAGTGCATGGTACTGTTGTTCAATGATGGACCGTGGTTCTATAGTGTCGTAGTGCTGCATACTGAGCAAGTGCAATATGAGGCCACGGGCATCTTGAAAACTGAAGCTCGTCACCTCTCATTTGTGCTGGGTTGATTTGAGGTATCTACACCCAGTGAAGGTGCCTTGCAGTGGGGAACAGATGACAGGGTCTTGCAGCTAGGACTGATGAATCAGTTGAAGACACCATCTGTTACGATTTTTCTCCCTTCTTTGTTGTCTCGTTCCATCTTCTTTCTTCTACTTCACCTTTCCCTTTCCAATGACTTCCTCATGTTGTCTTTTCCTTTCTAAGGTAGATGACTCGACTCCGCAGTCTTTCCTTCTTTGTCTCATCTTATCCTGCTATTTCATTGGACGATTAACTCCGCAGTCGTCTCTCTCACGACGGCGATGTTTCCCCTTGTTCCATGACATTCCATACTGTTCCATTCTCTCACGGTTGGAACACTTATATACCAGATCGCCTGTATTATAGTTCCTTACACTGAATCTACGCCATCCTGCGTATTCATTCCTTGTCCTCGAGCGATTCTCGAGTCCTCTGAGTTCCTCGTCGTTGTCCTCAGTCTTGGTCAACATCCTTCGTCCCAGACTCCTCGGATCTCTTAACCCTAGACCCTAGTTCATTGTCTACGATATTCGTCGTACTCATTCTCTGTCCTCGAGCGATTCTCGAGACCGCGTGCTCACTTGTCATCGTCCTCTGTCCTCTGTCGTCGTTTCGCACTTAGCTTGCTAAGAGAGACGCTGCGGTACCTCTTCGTGAGCGTCCGCCTCTCTTGGGTTAAGTCAAACGCTCTCTAGAGTATGCCTAGCGTTACATATGGGAACCTATATTCAATATTAAGATTATTAGTATTTGACCTCAAATATATAAGGATGGTGGGGTATGGTGGGCTCTGGGGTATGATAAAACTGGGGTGATACTGTAGTTGGGTCTTCTTGTTTATATTTTAGACTGCTTGCATTGTAGACCATTCTTATGGACAATCTCATTTAAAAGGGATAAATTCTATCCTTCTTTCTTTATGGGTTTCTATCCTTAGGTGTATCTCTTGCTTATGATTCCACATCTTTACTATGATCTCAGCTAGAGAAATATTGAGGGAAGTAAAAGGTTTTGAGAAATTATAAAATTCCTCTCCACTTTATTTCCACTTAGCATGCTATATACAAAACATTTCTGAGTTCTAAAGGTTTACTTTCAAGACATTTTGGGACTTTCTGTGGAACCATGTCCTTCATTTGCTGATATGTTTAGCTACAAGTCTTTAAAAATATTGTTCATCAATAAGCATCCCATAGCTTACAGATAATATGATCAGCAATCAGGTTCATAATAGACTGATGCATTTCCCTCTTCTTTGATAGCTTATATTGAGGATAAAGCTCATCCACTGCTTTAGCAACATTAGTAGCTGTTCCAGAAGCCCTGTACTGCTCTGTTGCTGTGGTAATTGGATCTTGAATTTTTTGCTGGTGTAGGAAGAAGGAATGTTCCAAGATCAGAGCAAAATCTACAAATAGCAGTTATCATATAATAATCAAGAATAAGTATTGTTTGAGATCTACCAATGCCAGTCTGAAGAACTTGTTCCTGTGTATCAGAGGAATTGTAGACCTATATAATGTCAGACAATCAGTGTATATATGTTAAACAATGTTACCATGGATGGAATATTGTTATTGACTGATATCTAGTCATTTATATAAGTTATAAACATAACACATAGCACAATAAATGAAATACCCTTGAAGAAACAATCATCTATAAAAAGCTAGTTTAACTTAATGTAAAGTTGATGAAATTGCATAACATACACTCTATAACACATGAAGAATATAAACAATGAGCAATAATCAAATCAAAATATAATTTTATTCTCTTACCCTCTTAAAATTAGAATTTATAATTGATTAAAATTGTCCCTTAAAATAAAGACTTACAGCCTGTGATATCAAGTCAAGTGCACAATTAACAAGTCATAATAATAGAGACATACCAGCTATACATTGTGAGAGTTGAATATAATACTATGTCAACATAGCACTATAAAAAGAAAATAATTTTCTGACATTCTATGAAATCATGTTAATTTGAAAATTGTTCAAGTGGTACATATAGGAAAACATACACGCTTAAGTGTTCAGGTAAATAATGGAAATGGTAGCAAGGTCAGAACTGGATAGGATTAAAACAGATCAAAATTACCTGCTGTGAATAAAAACATTAGTCATACTCTAAATTTTAGGTACCTCACTTACTTCCTATGAAATAAAAGTAGTAGAATGAAATCAACAATCAGAGATTGGAGTGATTGCAAATTCTCTGGTGACAGTCCCACCACTCACAATCTATGAATGAATGAGAGCAGGAGGTTGATCAGGGATCAGAACTATTACAAATCCCCCAATGACAATCAGACCACTTACAAACTATAAGTGAGAGAGCAGTAGAATGAAACAGACAATCAGGAATCAGAGTCATTTTGAACTCCCCATGACAACAGGCTACTTACAGCCTATAAGTGAGAGTGCAGATGGATGATTAGAGATCAAAATCATTCTGAATTCTCCAATGACAATCAGACTACTTACTTGCTATGAATAAGAGAGCAGGAGGGTGGAACAGACAATCAGGGATCAGAACCATTCTGAATTCTCCAATGACCATCAGACCACTTACAAGCTATGAATGAGAGAGCAGGAGGGTGGAACAGACAATCAGGGATCAGAACCATTCTGAATTCTCCAATGACCATCAGACCACTTACAAGCTATGAATGAGAGAGCAGGAGGGTGGAACAGACAATCAGGGATCAGAACCATTCTGAATTCTCCAATGACAATCAGACCACTTACTCCCTATGAATGAGAGAGCAGGAGGGTGGAACAGACAATCAGGGATCAGAACCATTCTGAATTCTCCAATGACAATCAGACCACTTACAAGCTATGAATGAGAGAGCAGGAGGATGGAACAGACAATCAGGGATCAGAACCATTCTGAATTCTCCAATGACAATCAGACCACTTACTCGCTATGAATGAGAGAGCAGGAGGGTGGAACAGACAATCAGGGATCAGAACCATTCTGAATTCTCCAATGACATTCAGACCACCTACTGATGTGTGTGGAAACCATGATGCCATTTGAACAAACAACTTTCTCTGGTTCTCATCATCAAACAATGGTGATGTGGATTCATGTTTAGCATCAGCCCATGGTAGCAGAACACTGCAATTTCTCTTATTAATATCCAACAGATTTCTGCTATCAAATTACAACCACTTACCATTTCATAGAATACTTGATGCAGAGTAGTGTGCTGGAATGCTGAGTGGTAACTAGCAACATCTGCAATGCTTCATCATTCAAGGCTTCTACAGTTCTCTCCAAGAGTATTTGAGATTCGTTGTCTGATTTGTGCATGTCTGTACAAAATATATGTGAAATCAGGCTTGCAAACAATCATTATGCTTACTTTTCAAATGCACATAATCCTTTGGAGCATATTTTCTTGTTTTCAATTTGTCCCATCCAATGTTGTTTCTCAGCATTTCCTCAACATACTTCTCAACCTTCAGATTCCGCTCTTTTCGAGGCAACTTCTGGTCATCTGATGACAGTTTGCTGAAAGCTATGGTTGAGAGGTCATCACATTTAGTGAAAACAACCACAACAGGTACTGCAACTCCAACAGTGATTAGAAAGTAATGAACAAGAAAATAAATTCTACCATTTCCTGTGTCACATTCATCAAAAAACTTTTCCTCAGCGCTCAATACAGCACGGTGATACTGGTCCATTGGAATGCAATACCTATCCAGTAACAAATTATCTTCAATGTATCCCTGGTGTTGTTATGCCTCCTCACCATATAGCATGAATCCGTTGCTTGACATCAGTGGTCTTCGCACGCACAGTAACAAAGTCTTTCATCTGCTCAAATTCGTCTATGTGGCCAGCCTCAAATCCCCCCGAGTCATGAAAGACAAAGCCTGGGTTACTCCGGAAGATCATCTCGTCCTTGATGTTGTGAATTCCCCGCTGGCGGCATCCCGATTGAGACAGGCCAGGGGATCAAGGCGACAACCGGCACTTACCTCCGTAGATCCCTGAATCTGCGCGCGATCAACCTGATGTTACATCGTCAGTGCTCTACTCTATCGAGATGAAACAAAGATAAAACCTTTTTTCCCCTCTCGTTGTAGATCTCTGGGATTTCATCTTTCGCAGGGCGCGGAGGCCGAGGTTGCACGTAGGTCGTGACCGAAGGCGGTTCTGGCAGTTTCTCCTTCTGGGATATCTTAGGAGCCTGCTTGAGCATGGTCCGGATATGGGACAGCCGTAGATGTTTAGCAACCATGGCGGTAGAGCGACGCAAAAAAATACCTTTTCTCTCAGATCACTGTCGATCTCTGGATTATCCGTTGGGCCGCAGCCATCCTTGAGACAGGTCGATTGGCCCAGGCCAATAATGTAAACTGCGATACGAAACCATACCTTTTCTCCCTCTGGCTGATCGTCGCAGATCTCTGGGTCTTCTGTAGAACCGCAGATATTCTTCAGAATAGTCGTTTTTCCCGCGTTGGCCCGTCCGATAATGAGAATCCTGAACCGTCCAAACTTCTTTTTGAGCTTTTCATTCACCATGGCGTGAGTCGGAGTGAGGGGGGGAGCGAACACCTGAGTCGTTGCTGACAAAACGCCTCAACAACCGAAATCCGAACCGAACGCAATCATATTTTCGTTTTGACCATCCTTGCTGTACAACGACATACCCCAAACCTCCTCTACACACCGATCCCGACGCTGAGTCAAGACAAACGTGCCCAACAAAGTTACGCCTTAAACCGCATTGGACACATTGCTCCCCTGCATGTCGACGCTACCTCGGTGTGGATGAGAAGACGCGGGTAGATATGAGAGATGTCGGCGACCTCTTTGACTGCAGTTATCAGTATTTTTTCCCCTCGAAACGCGGTAAATAACTGACCACCTCGTCGCATCCGTTCCCTTCGCGATGTACCCATTACTCAAAGCCTGCCGCAACCCTGGGTAAGATGACGGGCAGCCACATCGTGGGCGTGCTCACATGCGCCTAGTTCGACCTGCCCATCCCTCGCTGGTACCGTGCTTTCCCAGCTTTGGATTCGCACATCCTGAATATCGCTTCCTTTGTGCACATGCACTCGTTCCATCATTTCTCCCCAAGGTCGAGGAGCAAAGGTTCCATGCCTAGGGGTGGACGGTGGTGCGGAGTTGGACTTGACACTGAATGCGATATTGCGGGTGGGAAGATGGAACGATGCCCAGTCGTGCTTACGAGGATCATCATCCAGCAACATGGAAAAGAAAGGTACACACCCTGCACACGCGGAAACAAGGTCCGGAAAGTAAACCTCGACCGCGTTGTAAGATTCCAGATGATCTGAGGGCATTGTACCCCTTGTCAACATCTCGCATTGACCGAGCTCCACGTGCACTCCGCCTGGGTAGTGTCTGACCCGGAGAGAAGTGGATAACTATGACGGCCGTACGCATAGATTGAAGTTGTGCGTACCACTGGTGTAATCATTCCCCATAGTTTCCCTGCGTAGTTTGGGCGCAAAAACAAAAGACTCGCGTTGCACAAGGCCTGGGCACTCCTCTTGCCTAATCAGCCGCGTTTGGGATCTTATCTAGAGTTTGAGCGTGCATACCACTTGGAATGCCCCGTCTACGACCACCCACCTGGCTTGCACTTCCGTTTCATTCAAACGATTTCGTTAAGATGGACACCGGCTTCGAAAGAACATGGACGACCCGTCCGTGCAGTGCGACCAACGGGTTCATCAGAAGTTGAAGCGTGTTGCGTGTCAACTTCAGAGGATAGGAATTGGAGGATCTATGGGGTGGGCGAGAGCAAGTGCGGTACGAGCAAACCATGTTCTAGTGCAGTGGATGCACGAGGAACTTCCCAAAATCGATGCATAATGATGTTGTGTCCTATAGAGACCGAAAAACGCTGACACCTGCACCCACTGCAGGCAAGAAACAGAAATGCAGAGCCGAATGGTGCAGATGGACACTTTGAGCGATCTCGAGGTATTCGCAGAGAACTGTCTCAAATCTTCTTACCTTGAAACTATTTGAGGTACAGCCTCATGCTGGCATTGGTCGTTGTGATGGCACTGGAGGATCCACCTCCTGCACTGGCTGCCCGACATTAAACAACTCTCTTGGGAAGAGGCGACGCTGAACCCGCTACCACGGACGACACTGCACCTACTGTCCCACAGGCAGCATCTCCCGCCGTCGATACTTCCTCCCCCGGCGCTGAGGGTGAAAGTCCTCCACCTGCAAAAAAAGCAAAGTCGGCAGTCGGTGCGTTGAGCTGTGCAAACTGTGGTACCAGCACCACCCCGCTCTGGAGGAGGGACGATGTGGCTTGCAATGCATGCGGTGCGTTTCGGTTTCGTTCCATCTCTGATCTGCTTGGGGTGTGGTCCCTTGCAGCCCTCATTATTATCTGAGCGTTGGCTATTGGGGCGACATGCTACACGTTGGTCCGGTCTGGGCTACCTCTTTCCCTTCAAGGGTCGGCGCTTTTGATATCTTCTCATCTTTTTACTTGTCTCCACTCTCGCTTTTCTTTATCTTATCTCTGACGTTGACGGGTGCATTCTTTCCTTTCGTGGTTGGCCTGCGTCGACTGGTCTTCCTTTTGTTTCCTGATTTTCCACTTCTACTCGGTCATCATGCCGTGCATGCTTGCCTGACTGCGCTTTCTATGAATAGGTCTCTATTTCAAGCTTCAGGAAACTCGTCGCCCCAACCCCATGAAGAAGACCGTGATCAGGGCGGCATGTCCTTGGTCGGGGCAAGGGTGAGCGTACATCTATACGAAAAGCCTCTCGGGACTCTCACGGTTCTTTATAGGCTAGAGGCGCATTGAGAATGGCATCATCAAATTGTGGAAGCACTCTACGATCGCGGCCATTCACTCCCTCGCGTCATGCAACAGGGTCCCGAGTTAGATTGTTTTGCACACCACCTCGGGCATGTTCCTTTTGGTTATGGCGTATTTGTTGTATCATCTCACGCTGGCCTCGACTTTCATTGCGGACGATACGCGTACCCGACCCCCTCGGAGCTCATGATTTTGGCGGTGCACAGTCCAGTTATATGCAATCCAGTTCTAACGCACAGAACACACTCTCCACTGAGCCCTGGAATGGCGGCTGCGGGGTCGGCTATGTTCTGTCCCCTCCGCATGTGTATCATGGGTATTATGGCCTCGGACATGGACACACCTCCTCATGACGCCTTGAACGGGGTATTGACGGCAGTGGTCCCTACAGCGAACGATTCGCGCCAACACTAGCTGGAGCCTCAATTGCAACTAGGCGACTGGAGGAGCTGCTCGAGAAGACGGATAAGATCCCGACCAGCGTTAAGCGTGGAATGGACGAGATGATGAGTGCACCCCTCCTCGTAGCCGTCTTACATAGCTACAAGAACAGCCTCGATATCAGGTGTCGACGTTACCTCAGACTGCACCGCAATATCCTCCATCTCACGACCAACTCCTCAGCAACCTCTTCCTATGGCCACCTCGTGCCCGTCCGCGGGAACAAAGTGGCGAGTTGATCTGGCCTATTGAGTCTACCCTGCCGTAGGAGTAGGGTATGCAAGGATGATACCACAACTCCCTCAAAATATGGCATCGCTTTCGTTTTTTGTTATCGCACTTTTGCGGTCTTCTCAAGCTCCACTCGTACTGCCGTTGTCCCTCCTGGCTCCCTTTTTCGAGTCCGGCTCCTAGCAGGACATTAAGATTACGCTGAGATTTCACCCACAACCAGTATACAAAGCAAAATGGGTGACAGCCTCCGCATCAGCTAGGAATCGTTAAGTTAATGTCTTCATGGGTGCACGAGGCCAGGTCGGAACAACACCTTTTGGCAATCACCCTGCGTACGTGTTCGTTGATTTTGTAGTACTTTGAACTGAACTGTCTATAAATGGAATCTAGTATAATGAGACTGTATACAATAGTCGGGAGATGCCTGACACCACCCATTAGCTCTTGAACCCAGCATGGGACCATTTTATGCCTATCTTAAAGATGTCGGTATGATTAAACTTTGCGTTTAGATCCGTCACTAACCTGAGCCTCGATGGTACAACAGGCCAACAGTGATTCAGGTCGCCGGTTCCTGATCACTTTCGTCAATCGTGAGGCAGCCGACGAATGGTGGCGGATGATATCCAGTCCTTCTAGCCCCTACGTCGGTCATGTCAAACGACTCTCCCCTCAGTTCTTCACCCAGGACGCGAGCGATCACGTAGTCTCTTTCTTCTCTCGCAATGAACTGCCGGATGCAAGCCAATCCTTCGAAAAGATGTTCTTCACAAGGATCTGCAGCAGGGATTTAAATAATCCGACCACCATTCAATCAGCTGAGATCACAGACCACATCAGTGGGAATTGGTGAGTTTTCAAGATGGTTCATTGTTGCTCGAGGACCGAGGTTGGAACGTGTCTGATAGGTATTTCATTCGGTCGAAAGCCGACCTTTGGAGTCACTGGTACCTGCGTACCGATGGTGCATGCTTGGTATGCGGAGACGCACTTTGCGATGCCATCCATGTCTCGAGCGAGTATCGCACCAAATTCTGCGTACAGACTCGCAACTCTCCCAACGATTCCCAGGCATCCGTGGCTTTTGTCATGGTCGGAAAGGACGAGATATCGATCGCAGGTTCCTTGGACTACGCCCTTCATGTCGCCGATGCTGGGGATCTGAAGGCGACGAAAGGATATCGTGGCGAGACAGATCTACTTTTTAGTGATTTCAGAAACAGATTCATTACTCGCACAGAGAAACAAATCAATGGTGAAATCCGGGAGTACGTTGTCCCGGTAGGAAGGGGCCAAGGCGAGGCCTGGGAACTCGTTGATTGATTAACGATGACGGGCCAGTTCTTCCTTTGTAAGATAATAAATGCAAAGAGTCGGCGCATGTACGTCCATACGCAAAATCTACTGACACTGATCGTAGTTGGTGATTTTCGGGTGGCCGGGAGCGTCAGGTTTTTACCGTCACAACAAGTACTAGTGACATTCTTCGCCTCCGAAGCATTCTCATCAGTTCTCTTTCACGGCTCACATGGGAGAATCGTTTAGAATACCATCTCGTTGAAGTCTGAGCTTAAGGGATAGTGAACAGTACACGCCAGCCCAGATTGTTTCGTTCGGGGTGCTCAAGGCAAACAAGAGCCAGGACCGCCGTGAAGATGCAAATCGGCGATCAAAATATTCTGCGCATGGGAATGCAGGCCAACTGATCTCGTCTGAGATCATCTCCCATCCTTATCACAGTGACCACCACAGTGCTCGGAAAACAACCGCTTGGCAGTCCGACGATGCAGCTCGATTCCAGTTAACAGCGTCCTAGACAGCCCCAATCGATTAGAATTGAAAACTATTTGAGGCATATCATACTGGATGAATCCATGTGGGCCCTGAAAACCGATCAACCGCACGGGTGTTGCGGTTGACCGTCTTTCCATGGCACAGGGACTTTCCTTTGACCCATGTGACGGGTCGACTTCCGCATGGCTTGCACCGTGGAGAACAATGGAAGGTATATGAATGGAATCCTCATCCGGGATCACTAGCACTGTCTGCGAAGTCCTTATGGGATTATTCTACGCATACCTCCGAGTGGTCAGTGATTTCTGCTAGTCCGTCAGCTCGAGCCATTTGCTAAATTCTCAAAAACAAAACAGTCCTGGAAGGACGGAATTTGGAGATACATCATCACCTTTGCCGATCGCGAGACAGCGGATGAGTGGTGGCGGTCGATATCCGCCCCTTCTAGCCCCTTTGTCAGCCATGTACAACGAATTTCCCCCCAGCTTTACTACCAGGACGATATGCCTTCGGACAACGTCGCTGGTGCCCGTAGTCCTGACTTGCCTTACGCCAAGTCCCTTGGCAGAAAGATGTTTTTCTCATCCCTCAGGAAGGCGGGAAATTTTCTGACCATTCGTCCGGTTATAATTACAGACCACATCAGCGGTGGATGGTTAGTTTTCGCGGCCTGCCAATATACTTCCTCAGACTTGAACTGCCTCTTGCAGGTATTTCATCCGGTCCAAGGTTGACCCTTGGAGCTGTTGGTACCACCGTACGGACGGCACATGTCTGGTCTGTGGAGATGCCACCTGTGATGCTGTCCACGTCTCGAGCGAGTACCGCACCAAATTTTGCGTACGCGTTCGCCCGTCCGACGACGTCCAGGTACCCGAGGACTTTGTGATGATCGGAATGGACGAGATATTAATCACGGCGCCGATGGGCCGCAACGTGCATATCAACGAGGCTGGGGAGCTCAAGGCAATAGCAGGGTATCAAGGGGAAACAGAACTGCTTTTCAGCGATCTAAAGAAAAGGTTCATCACCCGCGCCAAGAAACAGGTGAATGGTGAGGTCTGGGAGTATGTTGTCCCTGTGGAGAGGGGCTCAGGTGAGGTTTGGGAGCTGGTTGACTGAACGCTGGCTCGTCGTTGTGCAATTGCGATATGCACATTATTGTTCCCGCGGGTTGGTTTCCATTCGAGAATGTACAAGTCTGACTTTGGACGACTTCGTCAGAGAAACTGTAAGCGGTAGAATTGAATGCATTTTGGATTCCGTTCAAGAGAGCAAAACTTCAAGCACAGCCGCAGAGAGGACAACGGAAGGCGGCATTTGCCGAGTCTTGTGGTTGACGTACACTCGGCAACCTTGTCAACCTTCGAGCGCGATGCCTATCGATGCCAGCGACCATCCGTTTACCAGCCTGGGCCATCACTTAGTGGTGGCGAATGATGTATACTCCAAGTCCCTGTACGCTTCGCTTTTCTCCTCAGTTTTACACACAAGAGGAGAACACAAACAGTAATTCTTTCTTCACCAACCCCGAATTACTCGATACCAAACTTCAGATGTTGATCTCACCGCTCTATATTGGATCAAGTTCGACCATCATCCTCAACTCACATTCACAGAGCACATCGGTAGTCGACGGTAAATTCTGCGCACAATAATCGATTGGATGTAATGCGATTATCACTATGGCAGAACTTGGCCCTCGTGTCAGACTCTCTGCAATCGAGGCTCTTATCTAGGTTAATCACTATCATTGCGCACTTGCGATATAAATGGAAGTGCACACGCGTCCCTTCTCTCTCTCCTTTCTTCCCTTCCACTACCTCGTGCAGCGCTCTCGTACGTATATCACTTTCGATGTTTGAGGTACCCAGACAAATATTCCCCTTCACCACAACAGGTGCTTGGTTGAATTACGCTCACTTGTCAACGATTCCCGACCTTTGTCCGCCATGGGCGTATTCTATGCATATCTCAACGATGTCAGCAACTGTCCTTACAAGTCAGAGGCATCGCTGACCCAGAATCCTTTGGTAAAACAGGACCAGCAAGACTATGACCGAACTCTCATCGCGTTTGTCAATCGCGAGGCAGCTGATGAGTGGTGGCGGATGATATCTACTCCTCCCAGCCCCTACACTACAAAAATGAGACGTATTTCTCCTCAGTTTTACACACAAGAAGACCACACAAACGTCCAGTCTTTCTTCAACAACCCCGAATTACCCGATGCCAAACAATTCCACAGGAAGATGCTGATCTCGCCACTCTATCATAAAAACGGATCAAGTTCGACCACTATTTCTCCCATCACATTTGCAGACCACATCAGTGGTAGATGGTGATTTTAGTCCACGATAATCGATTTTGATCTTCATGTAGCCCTTTCAACAGGTACTTCGTAAGGTCCAAAGCAGACCCTTGGAGCCACTGGTACTTGCGTACCCGCGGAACTTGTCTGGTTTGCGGCAACGCAAATTGCGATGCCGTTCATGTATCGAGCGAACACCGCACCAGACTTTGCATACGAGTTCGCAACCCTGCAGACGCCTTGCTAGCGCATAGGGACCTTGTCTTGATAGGAAGGGATGAGATATCGATCACAGCCCACAGGGACCACACTCTCCATATCAACGACACCGAAGATCTAAAGGCAACGAAAGGGTATCAGGGCGGGACGGATTTCCTGCTCAATGATCTCAAGGATAGGTTTTTAATCCGAGGAGAGAAACAGACGAATGGCGAGATCTGGGAGTATGTGGAATCTGTAGAGAGAGGTTCGGGTGAGCCTTGGGAGCTGGTCGATTGACTTCACTGCCCTGGCAATAAGGAGGTTGTTCTGGCCGCTTTAGTCGCAGAGACAATATTGGGCATCTGTACGCATGGTGGTGTTCCAAAGCCGTTCCCCTGTTCGAGCGGCATTGAATAACTCAGGGTTTTCTGAGTGGAATAGATACTAGTCTAAAAGACTAGGACACTAGCGGGAGTAAGGAACGGAGCACAGCCGCAAGTTCACAGAAATGTGGCGGCGCCTCGGTCACAGTTTGAGGTCTTTGAACGCCAAACAATGCTCGAGTACTTAGCATCAAGCAGCGGCGGCAGTCTATATCTCTCAGTACGTAGCAAACCAATTTCGCGTAACACGACTTATGCGCTTGAATACACTTCCTGTCTATCACAGGGTATGGGGGAAAACGACCGATGTTCTCCATCGTACTAGAAGTATCGTAATTTCCCGACTACATCAATCGATCAGTTCCCAAATCTCGCCCAAACCCTTCTCCACTGGTACAACATACTCCCAGATTTCGCCATTGACCCGTTTCTTCGCACGGGCAATGAAGCTGTCCTTGAGATCGCTGAAAAGAAAGCACGCTCTACCTTGGACCCCCGTCGTCGCCTTCAGTTCTCCAATCTCGTTGATATGAATGTCGTAGCCCATCGGGGCTCTGATGGTTATGTCGTCCTGGCCGATCATAACGAACTGCTCTGATGGGTGAAGGTCGCTGTTGGTCGCGTTGGGAGCTTGTATACGAAATTTGGTGCGATACTCGCTCGATACATGGATCGAGTCACAGTCTTCATCCCCACAGACTAGACATGCATCATCCGTACGGAAGTACCAATGACTCCAGGGGTCAGCTTTGGACCGAATGAAATACCTATTGGAAAGGTGTGCCATTCAGCTCCAAGTGGATGAACGTGTCGCAAAAACTCACCATCTACCACTGATGTGGTCTGTGATTGTGGTCGGAAGAATCATGTTCGAATACGTTGGCCCAGTGAGCATTGAAACGAACATCTTTCGGTGGAATTTCCTGGCATCGGGCAAGTCGGTAAAGAAGTTGACGATATTGTTGTTTCTTGGATCGTCCTGGGTGTAAAAGTGGGGAGAGTGTCGTCTAATATTTGCGGCATAAAGACTTTGAGGAGTGGATATCATCCTCCACCACTCATCGGCCGTCTCGCGGTCGACAAATGTCATGAGGTATCGGCTACCATCATTCTGGTCCTGCAATGAAGCTCTACGTTAGTAACGTTATCTTAGGACTGATGGCTACTGACATTTTTGAGATAGGCATAGAAGGGTCCCATGGTATGAAGGGCTGGGGATCGTTGACACAACCCTCTTTAAACAAGACCACCATGATGGCCTGCTGGGAGGAATCACGCTAGGGACGACTGGTCTGTGACACTGGTCAAGGGCACGGAACGTCGGACATCCGTGTGTGACTAGGAGGCATGTTTGGCTGTCCGGCTTTCCATGCTTCCGGTCATTCATATTTCCTCTAATGTGACATGCAGGATTTCCGTTTGGACAAGGCAAACCGAAAGTTTCTGGACCACCAGAGATGGACGCTGATTACCAACCAAAAACCGGTAATCATACGAATGTGTGTATGTGGTGGGTGATACATTGGATTCTTGAGCGAAACAATGCTGAAACTTTCGGGGATTGAAAGCTTCCAAGATCTCACTGCTCTGAAATTACGTAAACCCTTGTTCCGTTTCCTTCGATCAACCATGCCCGGTCCGTCATTCGGGCCTAAGTACTGATCCAACGAATCTGGCTTCTTGTACTAGCAAACGAAACTAGGTATACTTTGTCTCATCTGCAATGGCGGTCGGCTTGGATCCCCGCGGCCAAGATTCAAGGGCGTTCGGGTCGCAGGAGTAATCGGTCGTGGTTGCTCGATACCCATTGAATTGACGCACGCTACTTCCGGAGTGGGTTCCTTATTCAAATCGCAGGAGTGTGGATTCATGACTGAACGAGTCTTTCGTGTCAGTCGTATCAACGCAAGACTTGTGCTTGATAGCAACAGGCGAGTCCTATTATATTAGAATCCTCGTTCTAGTTTCAGGCCATTCTCGCCTGTCGTGGTTTATTGACCTTGGCAACCCATACCTCGCCCGCAGCAATGGCGGACAGTCTTCTTTCAGGGTCAGCTACGGCGTCACATCGCAGATATAATCCATGCGTTCTGCAATCGGTTCCTGATTATTGTGCGTTTCTCGGCCTCAGTCATACTCATTTATTTGAATCGTCTTCCAATGATGCGTGACAGATTCACGATCGTTTCGGGTGGTCGACTACATCGGGTCTGTTGAGGATCTGGAGATCATGAATTCGGATCATGTACGATTCACGGATGTCCCCGATGCGGTACGTCGCATTGTCCCAAACCCCACGCTGCACAAGCCGCGTTGAATCATGCTCGTTTGTTTCAGGCGCCTAGGTATTCGACCGGAACTGTTTGGCCAAGTATTGGATTGGATGGTCGCTGACGCCACACTTAGTCGGACAGACCTCAAGGGCTACTCCAGTATTTGTTTGCGACCCCTTCATGGGTGTTGAAAAGGTTCGTCTTGAGATAACTGAGCTTCCTCTGGAATTAGTACGTCCTGTGATGCCACACGAGCAGTAGACAGCAGCTCGTGTATGTCCCTAACGATATTGCTGTAGAGACACTTTTTCTGATGACCGACCTCGCACGTTGCCTGAGTGGCACTCCGTCTTCTTTCAGGCTCTAGCTCGACGTCCCACGACTCGCATTGCGGGTATGGTCCATGGATCTCGTACCTTCATCACTGCGAGCGTCTGATGTCTCAGACGACGTCTTACTCATCAAAGGATCCATTCCTAGGACACGTGGGTGAGCGTGGTCGATGATTGCACTCTAGCCTGGATCCTGGGCAGTGCTCACCTATGGACGCGCCACAGTACCGCCGCACATGTCACGACGGGCGCCTACTTCATAGCAGACCGAAATGAACGGTTCGACCAAGCACCGATGTTGATGGTGCCCATGGGTGCGTTGCCACGCTACGCGAGGTATGGAGAGCCTCCGTGCTGATGGTATGGAATGCGGATCATGTGGCCAATCACAGATCGGTGCGCATTATGTCCCCCGTACCTTGACGCACGCGTTTGAAACCCATTCAATCTCGTCGCGCAAGCCCCTTCTGGACGCCGTGGCCCGCCGGGCCAGTTGCACATGCATCTCACCGGTACCACGATCGTGCGGATGCTTACTCACTCAAATCCCTCGAAAGAGGGGTCACGCGCTATGTATATTAATACTTGCTCGCTCCTTGTCCTCGGACGGCCATTATTTATTGCCACCGTGCACAAAGTGCGTCCGCGAGGTGCGTCGTCATGGTGTCTAGCCCGTCCCGTGCTAAAACTGTCCATCGCCACCTCCAACCCAGCTTTTCCGATAGGCTCGATTTCGATGCGCGTCTCCTACCGGCGATGCCCACACATGGACGCGTCGCGGCCGCCATTGGTATGTAGCAAAAGGCACACGTCGCTGTCAGCGACGGTTGCGGGTACAGTCGTGCTGGGGAGGACCGGCGTGTCGCACCCATCCCTCCTCCGCGGGCAGCTCAAAGGAGCTACTCTCACCACCGTGGCACCAGGCGTGCGCCGCGTGGGCAAAACGGTGGTGCCTGAATGCGAGACCGCGCGCGCGTTTCGGTGTGTGACTACGCATAGACGATGACGTGGGTCGCCGCGCTGGGTGTCCTTGCGTGCGATTCATATCCGCGTTGCTACTGTGCGTTCGCGGGAGCATGACCTTGGTTTGCCTCGCAGACAATAATAAGATCCCTTGCTCGCGCATGTGTCTTGGATTGTTTGAGTTCAACGTCGCCGATCAGACGGTTACGTTGGCGGTTCTAGAAGCGCTCGGCTGTCGAGCCTACGGATGAGTCGCCAGCATGACAAGCATCGGCGTTGGCGACGTGTCACAAGTGCTGAAATTGAACGCACTGGGATGCTGGTGGGCCCATGCCAATAGGGTCACGGGACCCAAATAAACGAACGCCGTATTCCGTCATGTGTAAACTCCAAAGTACGTTTCCATTACGGCGGACCAGACGTTTGGCTCGTCATTGATAACGCCATGTCACGCTTAAGCGGACGGTGATACGGTCGGCGTCGTGTCCACATTGCAACTCCCAATTATTGTCCTGCCTGTACGTCTATCAAAAAGGATGGCAGCGACGGAGATGCCCGGACCTGTGACGACGACACGGAGGAGTCAAACGCGGCCAAGTACGGGCCGAATGGCACCGTGGCGTCAGCGACGTCGCGTCAGGGGAACGAGCGAACAATTAGGATCGCGATCAACGAGATCGAGGCTGTGCCGTGTCCGACGCCATCCTGCATTACGAGGTTTGGATATCGTCGTCACGGAATCGAGTCGCATTTACCATGAGCGGTGATCGAGCACCGTCGATCAACATCGATCCTATTGGAAGAACGCAAAGTGGCCGCTGTCCACACCACCGCTCTATGATATACACACCTACGAGACAGAATAAAAAAAGAGGGTATCCGCGTTACTCCATGACCCACCCCCGCACCGCCTGCGAGGCGCCAATCTCGGGGTGCAAGAGCACGGCAGAGAGCCAGTATTGGAGCTGACGCCGTCTGTGGTCCAGAAACGCGGGGCGGTAGCGCGCAAAGGGCGACTTGGGCGGGAGCGCGGGGACAAAGTGCTGCAGGTGGCGCTACGACGACGCGTTGAGCATGCACACCACGGCCAAAAGGGCACACACGTACGGGCAGGCTCCGCCGGAGGGCGTGGTAGAGCTGGACAAAGGCGCTGTACCGTTTGTGCGCGTGCATCGCCGTGCCCTGTGGAGGGTGAGAAGGGAGCAGTACCGCGTGGAACTGACGGACCTCTTTGGTGCGTATGACGCAGTCGTAGACTGGGACACGGTGAGCGGCCGATGTCAGCTATGGATGGGAGAACGTACCGACGTAGGCGCCGCCGAGCGAGTCGCCGACGTTGGTCCACCCGCTGATGTGGACGTCCCGCGCGAACGCACTGCTCTCGCCCGAGTGGTCCCCGAGCCATATATCGTGCGAAAACACCGAGGGCGGGCGAGCCGTGCCAACCGAGGCCAGGGATGCGCCGTCGGGGACCTGCAAACGTCGAGATTAGGCGTGGGTCTTGTGCATGGAACGGACGGACGTCGCAGAGCTGGTCGTAGAACTGGGCTTCCTCTTCGACGTCGATCCCGTCGGGGAGGACGACGAGCAGACCAGTCGCGTTCTCAAACGGATGGGTCATGAGGAAAAAAGCATATGTGTGGCTGTGCTACAACTAATTCTGCTTAGCGTTGCTCTCCACGATCGCCTTGATCATCGCACCACCAATCTTATTCGCCCCTTCAAACCGCGACTCGAAAAACGACGCGGTCTGCATAAACCGCTCCTTGTACAGCTCAAAGTTGCCAAACGCGACACACTGGCTCCATCCCCGAGCGGCCACGACGAATTCCAGATCATCCGATCGGTGCGTGACGTCGTACACGGCAGCATGGACAGCTGCGTCCAGACGTGATACCGATCGGAATAAATACTCGGCAACGCCGATCCACATGCGGAACACGGGCGTGGCTGCGAGCGCGAGGTGATCAAAGGGTTGGATGGAGAGACGGGCCCAGCAGTCGACCATCGCCAAGAGGGCGAGGTGAGAGTTGTTGCCGGTCCCGTTGGCGGACTTGCCACGCCGCGGGCTACCGCCGATGGTGAACTGGTCGAGGACGTCCTCCGTGAGGAATATGGTGGTCGACCCGCCCTCCTGGTGTTCGTCGACGCCAAACACTTTTTCGCGCGAGGCAAAGACGCGTTGGCGGAGGGTGGCATAGTCGCCTGCGATCATGAGCTTGAAGAGGTCCGAGGCGCTGGAAGCGTAGGTATCGATTTGGATTCTGGCCGAGGGGTTGAGGAGGGCGAGGCCGGCGTAGACGTGCCATTTGTTGGCGTAGATGCGGAGCATGATGTTGACCTTTACTGTTTCGATGCCGCCGACGTATTGGCCTTGTTCCCAAGGGTAGGAACGCTGGGCAGCCCAAGCCGTGCCCATGCTGTCGTGAGAGAGATGAACATGTGTGGGTCGGGAAGGAAAGGAAGAGCGGTACGTGAGGAAGGCAGCATGGGTGACTGCTTGCACGTTGGCGGTAACGAGGTCGTGGTCTTCGTAGTTGAGGTAGACGTAGCGGGACTTGAAGCATTCAAAGATGTTCTCGACGATCTTGACGCTGTCGTCCGGTGCGCGGTGTTTGATGATCACCTAGGGACAGACGTGAAACGTGGGAAGGATCTAGGCACAGGAGATACGCACAAAGGGCTGTCCTATGGGGGACACGGTAGGGCCGTGGAGGGAGTGAATGGATACGATGTGAACGTCCTCGGGAAGATATTTCTCAAAAGCGGCCTTTTCTGGGGCCTTGACGGAAGTCTGACCGGAGACGATGGCACCGACCTTTGTCGCTATAGACGGTAAGCGAGGGGGAGTGGGGGTAGAAGACACGTACAGGGCCCATACTGTTGTACTACGCGATCAATGTATTCGGCTTCCACGGAGTACATGATAAAGTCCGATATGCGAGAGACGGCGTGGCCGTCTCTGTGCACGGTAATTCCGGGCACATCTGAAGAGATGTGAGAGGGTGGGACGGAGAGAAGTGTGGGAGGACCTCGATAGGTGCGTTTCAGCGCGTCAAAGTTTTCAGGAAGATCACAGACGCAGATTCTGGTCAAACGGGGGATGTCGGGAGAGGATATGACAGGGATGACGGGGCGTACTTTCTCCAACCGGCCTGGGCGAGATGGTGTGCGTACATGGTGCCCATGGCACCCATACCGATAAGGCCAATAGTCGGCTGCGCATGGACGGGGTGACTGGGCGAGACGTCGACTGGGATGGACATGGCTGGGAAGGAAATGCTGGACGAGCTGGGCTGAAATACGCCGAGTTCATCAGGAGACCTGTGTTATGTAACCCCACTTGAACTCGTCCATCTTATGCGCCAGTCTCCACACTCGTTTTCACCTTCGTTTTATATGTTTTCGGTGGGTTTCAGGCCAGTTCAGTTGTTCTTGCGCGCTCACAAAAGTCTGCTCCAGTCGCATGTCGCGCTTCTCTGACGATCGCGCCTCCATCAAGGGCAGGCTCTTCCAGCGCTACGCCATGGACGACCGCCAGACGACCACCACGCCCGCCACTCCGCCAGGCGCAGAGTATCGCTCAGAGTACGGTTTACTGACACCCAGATCATCGTCTTACTCCACCACCGACTCTCCTCGACTCCCTCTAAAAACTTGCGCCCGTTACCCCTCACAACGCCCGTCCACCGCCCCACACCCCATTAACACCGCTGACCACACCCGCTCCAACTCAAGACTTGCCGCGAGCATTAAAAGCTTCCTCTCTAGGCCCGCCCTCGCCTCGCCTTCCCGTCTCTCCTTCACCTCCTCCATCACTCATCCAGAATCAGAATCCCCCGGCAAATGGCCCATGACCCCACGCAAGCCACGTCCTCCCAATCTAGACATCTCGGCTAGCCGTGCCACTGCCATGCCTAGTCCAGACTTGGATGCCCATCGTCGATATGCCAGTGAGGCCATCGCCACATCTCTAGGTGCTCCCAAAATGAGTCAAGACTCCCAGTACCTACCCAAAACACGCAACGTCCTGAGACGTCGCCCCAGCGGCTCTGCTAAGCTGTCCAAGGCCCGACAGCGCGGCATGAGCAGTCCTTCACGATCCGACCTAGGCCCATTACCAATGGGTGCCACATCCCGCCTTACCGATGCACCTCTCACACCAGCCGGTGCTGTCGTCGAGGCCTATAAGCAGCAGGAACTCTTCCGCGACGACAGATGCAACCCTCCCAAACTGTCGATAGACGAACTCATGAGCCCCAGAACCTCCCAGTGCAGCGGGTATGACCGAGAACACTCGCTGCACTCGCCCACACCTTATCACACCGCATTTAGATCGTCAACCGAGCCCAGCTCAGACGATCGGCCAAGCGGGCTTGGAGCGGATCAGCCTGCCAGGAGCACATCACGGGTGCCTTTGCATCACCCATCCGCTTCCGACCCGAGCAACCGCAGTCTCACGCGCAAGGTCTCGACCAGGTGGCGAAAGATCAAGGGAGGGGCATCGGAAGAATCGCCTGTGCATGATCGGGGCCACTCCAAGGGCCGCCCGAGCTTGCAGGAGCTATGGGGGAACGACAGGTCGGGCACGCGGTCGACAGGACGGTCCATGGACGGCGTGCTGAATGCGAGCGAGGGTGCATGGTCGAGTCCGATCGAGCGCCCATCGCGACCAAGCGGTGGACCCGAAGGTGGAAAACTCTGGCGATTGATGCGCCGGATCAGCACAGGGGGTTTACGGGACCAATTTCTGACTGAAAGGGCCGTCCCGCCCGTGCCCGCCATCCCGAAGGAGCTTTTAGACAAGGCGAACGAGCGTAGCATCGAGCCGGTATCGACGCCACCGCCCCCGTCCTCGTCGTCTCCCCACACTCGCTCACCACCACAGAACATTACGAGCGTGGCGATCACCTCGTCCTCGTCCACCTCGTCCGACGTTGCCTCGATACACTTCTTCCACAAGACCCATTCGACACGTTCCTCCGTATCCTCGTATGGCGACGCAAAAGAGATCTCGCTTGATCGGCACATCATCGCACCCATTGAACAGCTACGTCTAGGGGAAGACCACGCTGCGAGTAAGAAACCATGTGTGCCCCGATCTCCACGACGGTCGGCCTCTGTCCCCGCCGCACTGTGCAAGATGGAAGATGAACATGAATGTGCGACGCTGCTACCACCACGCCGTCAGACGACCCCTGGCAGCCCCTCACCTGCATGCTCGCGACCTGCCTCTGCGCGCACCTCACGCTTCGGCGGACTTCTCGGTGGTCGACAGTCTCAGACGGCGGATGGATTCGTGTCCCTGTCTCCACCGCCACCACCACCAGCCAAGCTCTCGAAACGCGGCAGGAGCTCGACGGGTTCGCCTGCGCATTCGCACTTGATCAAACGGGCGGACCTGGGCGCACGCCAGCTGGACCGCACGCTGAGCGAACAGAGCGACACGACGGCGCGGGCCTCGCCCGAGCCACGGACGTCGCGCGACCAGGATGCCCCCACGACGCTCACGTACCGCGCGCTCGGGGCGCCGCGTCGGCCGCCGCTGAGCGAGCGGGAAAAGGTGGATATCTGGAACGAGCTGTTGGATCGAAGCGATCGGGCGGGCGGGACGCTGCACATTGGAGGGTCTGCGGAGCTCCTGTCAGATAATCTGCGGTTCTCGATGCATTCCGATGCCTGACGCCCATTGTATCTATGACAACGATTCTCTCCTTTCTTTTTTTCTTTTTGCTTTTAAAACGCACTCTTTTTCTATTTCGTGCTGTCCTACACAGATTCCCCTGCACTCTTTTTTTATTCTCTCTTTATTTTTTTTTAATTGGGAGATGTGATATATTCCGTGTACATGCAAAAAGGGTAATTTATGACGCGTTGTATGCATGTGTTTACACAATTCGGAACAAACGGCATTCTCTTCCGTGACACGTACGCCTTGGACACGACGATGACCGACGTGGACGTGGCGACAGTCTCAGCAGCAGCCGTAGCAAGCCTGGTCGTCGCTGGCCTGGGCGTGTATGCGTATACCCAGCTGGGTGCAAGCAAGGATACCCGTGCCGAACACGATACCAAGACCGAGGACAAGGGCGAAGGGCGAAAGGCGCGGCGGAGGCGCAAGGGCAAGGTCGAGGTCGGGGAGGGCCACGGACGGGGCGACGACGCAGGTGGGCCCGACCTTCCGGGTGGCTTCGAGGGCGCCGTGACGCGCGCGGACGCCACGCGAGACGCCTCTCCGCAGCCTCCCAGCGCACAGGCCAAGAAGAAGAAGAAGGGGAAGCAAACTGGAGAGGAGGCCAAGGTGGACGCGGGCGCGCCTCAGGCTGGCAGCACCAAGGCGACGGCGCAGCGCACGCAGGGCGGGACGCGGACGGACGGAGGCGTGGAGGCGCTGCTTGGGACCTCTGATCTAAGCGGCGCGCAGAAGGTGGGGGACGGCGCAGAGGTGGCACACGCGGACGCCGCTCGAGACGCTCCCCCAGGGCTCTCCCAGCCTACCAGCTCCAAGGGCAAAAAGAGAAAGGGCAAGCAGGCCGGGGACGAAGACGGGGAGAGGTCCGAGACGCGCAAGGCAGCCAAGACGGACGGCGCGCGAGAGGCCCCTCTGTCTACCAGCGCAAAGGCCAAGAAGAAGAAGAAGAAGGCTGGGGACAAGGACGAGGAGACGAGCAGGGAGGCTGGGCGTGCCGCGGCCGGGGATAGCACCGACGCTGACGCCTCGGTGTCGCTCTCACCGTCCGCGTCTGGCTCGACTCGGGCGCACGGAGTAGCCGGTGTACCGTCTCAGCCTCCCAATCGGACGGCGCCGCGCCAGACGCTTCGATCGCTCTCGTTTGACACAGATGGCTCGTGGACGCACGTCGATCGCCGGCGTGCCAACAAGCCTGGTGGCCAGGCAAGCATGGAGGTGACGAGCAGCGATCTGGCGTCTACAGAGAGCAGTTCGCCGGTTGCGGAGCGGGTGGAGTGCGCCGCAAGCGACATACGCGGGACACGTGGTGACCTGGAGAAACAGACACTCGCCGAGAAACTCGTCCCGAGGCCGGAGGTGATAGGCGTCGATGAGTACGTATCTCTCACCGTGATCCTGCTCGTTTTTTTTCTCGGGTCGGCAGTTTGCTGTCGCTTCTCGGAATAATTTCAATTCCAATTTCCTTGCTCTCCTTGCGCCCTGCGTGTCCTTTTTTTCTCATCATATGGGCTGATTCTGAATAAAAATTTCGCCGGAATCTATTAGCATGCTGGAACAGCCGAATTTCCCCACCCTGGCACGCGTTATGCGCGTTCAGCCTCGGGCAGACGAGGCACCAGTTCCGGGCTTCTCATGGGAGGACTACGGAGACGTTGTCGAAGACAGTGTGCTCGTCCACGACGCAGACGAAGAAGACGAAGGAGAGTGGGGTATCGTCAAGAGTCGCAACAGGACCCGTACGTCTGCTCTCTCCTTATCTTCCTCACGCTCTCACACACGCACTAGGATCCACACAGACGCCGGCGACTGCGACAGCGTCACAGGCTGCGGTGGCACCGGAGACCATGACCAAGAAGCAGCGCCAAAACGCACGCAGGAGGGAGCTTGCCAAGGCTGTCAGGACAGATGCCGAGGCGATGCGATTGGAAGGACTCGCAAAGCACAAGCGCGAGCTGGAGCGACTCCGAATTATCGAGCAATCTCGACAGGGTGGGGGGAGGCAACCGAGCGGTGGGATGCATGCCACAGTGGACGACCGGGGCAAATTGGTCTGGGAGTGATTAATGTTCTCTATGCTAGGAGACGTCGGGACACTGGTAACCTATCTACTACACAGTAAGGGCATAACTCGTGGATAATCGTTGCGAACAGTATGATCTCTGCTGATGCTAAATGTCGTAAATGAGTCCACAAAAACAGTACTAGTTGGCGTTCATGAACGGAGAGGAGCGATGGTTGAGTGGGTATGAAGTTACAAGCTAGGAAAATTCATGTCCGTGGTGCAAATGAATGAGCAACAAGAGTACTCTTTAAAGGATGCCTCGTAAAAAAAACGCGCGCGCACGTCGTGTCACCGGGAATCGGTTCCAATGCATTCCATGCACGTCATTTCCCCCTGGTCGGGACAAGTTATTTCTTGGTCCCCGTTAACGCTCTCCAGAAGGACCGTGCCTTGTGTCCCTGCCGCTCGTGTCTCGGCCAGAACCGAGTCCGGGAGGACCTACGCCCGGTTCACCATACCGCCCGCGAGGCGATGGTCCGGGTAAATGAAGCCCCATGCCTTCGATGGGCACGTCCGGCACGCCCGTCGCCGCGTGCGGGTGCTCCGCGGCGGGGTGCCGCAGTGCAACGTTGCCGGGCCGTCTCGACGAAGAGGCAGATGTGGGGGCACTGGGCGCAGACGCCCGCCCGGCGTGTGGGGCGTCTGCGCGTGGTAGTTTTTTGGCTGCTCGGTGTTGAACGGGGAGGTGATGGAGGCGAGGGAGAGCGGCGATTGGCGTACGGTGGTGGGCGACTTGGAGTCGGACGTGGACGTCCGGCGGGCGTGGCCTGGTCCGCTGCTGCTGCTGCTGCCGCCTGGGGGAGGCGGCGGGAGTGGTGAGGTGGGCGGGGGTAAGCTCGTGAGCGCGGCGAGACGCGGGGAGCTGGATGAGTACTGCGGTGGCTTGGGCGCGGGATCGGCTGGATACCCAGATGATGGAGAAGAGTAGAGCACCGGTCCGCTTGATGAGGCGTGACCAGTGGGATACGATATCCCTTCAGGCGGTGGTGGGCCTGGCATATCGGATGGCATTGAATACAAAGGCACGTTGATGGGGGCGGATGAGGTAGAGGCAAAGACAATTGCCTCCAGCTGATCAACCCTAGCTTTGAGCTGATCGTATTCTGCCCTGCTTCGGGCCTTCAGCTCGTCGTACTCGGCGCGAGTAACGTATTTGTCCCTGGAACATGAATATAAATACGGGTGCTGGCGGTGTACCGAATTGCAAAGCTGGACCTACACAGGCTCCAGGGTGCGCCACTGGCATTTTGACTGTTCGCCGCGCCGTGTGCAAGGCCCACAAGGTTGTGCCCTGGAAAACTTTGGTTGAGGCCATCTGGGAGACTAACTGGAATAAGAAAGACCGAACCTGTCGCACTTAATTTTGCGCCTTTTGCACTCTGTGGACCCACACGCGTAGGTTCGAGTGGCGTACGTGACAACAGAGAGGCGCAGATCAACGAGCTGTGTCAGCAAAATATGAAAAACGTATGACGTCTAAAAGACGTACCATTACAACTCAGAGCTTGACGCCGCCGCTTCTTTTTGGTGGGCCCAGGTTGTTCCGCTTCACCCTCTTGTTCAGAATCAAGGCCCTCACTCCGAGGATGCACGGTGCCTCGAGGTTGCATTGGCTGGCCAGGATGAAAATCTGTCGATCCTGAAGGGCCTGCGTAACCACTGGGCGGCGCATAGCCATACGGCGGTGAGTCCTGAGGGGGCAGATGGGCTGATGTGGAACCTGAGGGAGGGAGATAGGGATGGAGCTGTCGTATGGACGGGAGAGAAGGCTGGAGGGGAGTTGCGGGTGGCGCGATGGGACGCGGCTGTGGGTCAGACGCGGATGGAGACACCATGGCGGGCGGGTGCTTATGCCCAGGAATGGGCAGGTGTCTGTCCGGATCCATGTGGAGACAGAAATTAGCCAGACGAGAGATACAGGTGGCGGAGTGGGGCACACGAACCCGCGAGATTTAAAAGGGCTCGGAGAGATTTGACGGGTGATGGAGCAACAGCTCCGATATATAAGCGAGCCCGAAGTGGGTCACACTCCAATATTCATAAAAGCCCGGGATGACAGGAAGACCCGCTTTCGGGACTTGCAGGAGTGAAAAAGCCGGTAAATGACATTTGATCTGAGCTCACATTCAGGTTCGACTGATAATAAACTTTTCCTTGGCAGCTTCCGGCAAACGGAAAGTTCCAGAGATTGGCTCCCTGCGGAGAAAGTTCCCTGGAAACAGGCAAGTTATTTTTTTTCCTGGGTGTGAGTGGTCAGATGTGACAGGATGGTAGAAGAACAATCTGAAAGGCACGATTTCAGTTCCGTAAGGTGTGGATTTGGCTTTTGTATGGATTGAATATTGATCTTCGGTAAGATGATGAGTCCGTCTATCTCCGGAAGAACACTGACATCTGTTACATTCCTCGTCTAAGTTAGCGCGTCGAGCGCTGGGCTGATTTAGCACGGCTTTGCGGTGCATGTGGTAATATATCGCTTGCGCAGCATGGTCGCTCACAAGCCTCGAGACTTGGCCAATACTTTTTTTTTTCTTCCATGAACAAAATTTTCCTACTCACCGTTGGCATCCTCGAAACGATCGATCTTTTCATATCCGTACACCCGCGACTGCCGGATGGGCGGTGCGGTGCGCCCCGTTACCTCCCGGATCATGAAACTCATGCGGTTGCAAGTTACTTGATTCGATAGCTACATGTAGTGTCAATGTTTGCCATGCCATCTTCTTCGCTTCCATACTCGCCCTTGCCACCTTGTGGCCCACTTCTCTTTCGCCCTTTGACTTTACCCTTTGAGTACACATGACACATCAGGAGCATCAGCATCAGCAGGTGTGCCCAACATGAGGTGAGGGATCTTTGATCCTTTTCCACTCTGGTACTTTCCTGCCAAATGCGACCTGGCGCCATGGCGCGGTTGCCGTCCCATTCAGTTGTTTATAAGCAATTATAGCAACCACAAGGCACATCTAGAGGCACTGCCCTAATGTCCGACGTGTCGACCACGCTTTCACTTGCCTCTTTCTGTTGCTACCTGCCCTGATTGATCCCAATTCATCCGTGTGGCTGATTCTGCTGTTCAGAAATCGCCTCGTCGGGGGGTTACCGCGGTGCTGCTTACTCGGCCGGCAATCTACAAACTCGACCGGCAACACAACCTTGTTTGCTGCTTACGTGCGCACTCTGACTCTTCGCTTGCGTCAAAAAAAAAACCCTTCGACCACTGACCTATCTATCACTCGGTGGGCCACATCGTGTATGGTGCGTGCTCAGTGGCCGATGACGAGCCCACTCTTGATTTATTATTACTCAGCTGTGACAAGCCGCTTCTCCGCAAACGCCTATCAGGGTTAGACACAACAGACGTTACAAACCGCTAACTCCTGTTTTTTTGTTACCGTAATCTCCGTCTTGCAAGCGCAAATGTCATAAAGATCCCAGGCAAGTGATACGGACACATGTCGCCATTTGTACACCGCTCACTACAGCACTTGGTATTGGAACACGCACTGCGCATCGATTGCGTTCTCTTCTCTAAAGAAGAGCAGCTTGGACCAATTCGCTTAAGATTCATGGATAAGCTTTTTTGGGCTATTTTAGCGAAGGTTCAATAACACATTCTCTCGACACCTTCCTACACTGCTCCAATTCATTGGCGACCCTGTTACACTCGTGTCTTCCCAAGGTCCTCTATCGCCGCCATGGAGATACAATGTAGTACGCATTTATGATGCCAGCCAAACCATGCTTCGTTGCACGTTACCACTGCCCCTGAGCGGTATTACTCGGTGAAAACGCGTATGTTCGTGCTCGTATTGAAATTCTATTGTTACGAGCTGTGGTGCAGCGGACATGCACCTGAGGCGTGCATCATTCAACGTATGCTGTGCGCCCACTTGTATTCTTATCTCCTTTTCCCGCAGCATGTTCGATCGCAACATCGTCTCACGTAACGACGTTTGACATCAATGACATGCCCTCACCCCTTGTCCGACCTAATCGGGTAGCGCGATGCCCTTGATCACGATCAACGATGTAATCGATACGTGAACTGGCTGAAACGGGGCGTAACGTCCGACGCGATTACTACTTGCCTCTCCGCTGTTTTCCAACTGCTCGGCTAGCTTGACATTCACTCTCTACGGGCTGACGGTCTTCGCAAAGTTCAAGACCTCGCTTATCACGTCATTCATATAACCACAGGGAAGCTACAGCAAGACATATTAACGTTGAGTATCGGTCAGCTGGACCTATCGCATAAGGTGTAGTGACATCCTCCATGGACATGCGTAGTTTGACCGCATAAACTCCGAATATGGAACGAGATTAGGAAACGCCTCGTTGTGTTTTCCTTTTTTTTCTTTCAGGACAAGTGGAGAGTGGTGCATGACGTGCACAGGTCCGTCATATACGCTTATTTTTCGCGGCTTTCGAATGCAAATGTTTGTCGAGGAACGGTATCAAATTATTTAATCCTCGTGCCGGCTGTAGCACTGCCCGGCTGTCTTTTTCATGAACTGTCTTTGTAAGGCATAATTCCGACGGACAGTTGGACGATGCCGAACAGGTGGGGTTCCGTTGAACCCACTTCATCCCGAGGCGCCGACTGATTGCACAGTTACCCGACATACCGTGCAACGTTTCCGAACGACGCATGAACTCGAAGCCTGGCAAAATATGAATACCATCCGACGCTTCGTAATAAGTTGCTCGGCCAGTGCCATACCCCTCGCCCATATCCGTTGCCAGTCGCTTCTCGATCTCCTTATCTGATCCACGAGGATCTGGAACACTCGTGACGCACGAAACCTCCTCGGGAAATTTTCAAATTCGAGCCTCGCCGCAAAAAGCAGTGAAGGCCAGGAGATATGGCGGTTTGTTGCCGCAGCACATTTTCCCAGCTCGCCCGGAATAGTCGTTGGTCGCATGCCTTTCGGCCGTGTAGACCCCATCCGAGCACATCTCTCGGAGGGCATCGCCGACTCGGATGAAAAAACGCCCCGTGCCTGCCCATTGTGACAACGAAATGAAAGCCTGCGGGCGTAGCTGGGAAAGCATCCCCCGCCGGCGTTCGATGAGATAGCGGAGCGATGTGGGCGCAAGGTTCATTCCGTCCCAGCCTCCTTACTTGGACTGATTCCAGGGCCAATGAGAAGAGACTCGTTCCCTGCAAGCGTACCGAGCTGACTGCTGGTAAAGGGTTCTGTGTGGGGTACGGGGCACAGCAGCACCGGAGCGCCAAGGTCTGATCTGAAACATCCATCAGAACAGATGGGTAGGTTCCAATCAACGTCGAAAATTTCGTCGTGGATGGGGATATGTCAGACGAGCAAAAGGGGCGAGGTAACCCCCCGCGGTACAACATGCTGGCAATTCAGAATTATCGCGCCGCGTTGCACGAGGTCACCGACAGGCCCGGAGATGTTCAATTCTCTTCTGTCAATCAATTAGCCAGGAATGTGAACTGCCCCTGGATTCGAGAATCGCACCGCGAAGGCGCGGACAACGGTTTCTTCCACAGGACTTTTTATCGCTTCAGATAGGTGCGTGGTTGGGTGGCTCATATCGATCTCCCACTGATTCTCAAATCAATGAATAATATCTGTCATTTCCACTTTGCGGCTTGCCTACCGTCGTTACGCGCGCAGATAAGTCGGGTCTAGGAATACGATCTAGAAGCTGCGAACCTCTGGGATTGCTCTGGAATGCCTTGATCAAGAGGAAGGAGATCGACCAAAGAGGCAGCGGGCAGGGTCACATCGCAATCCCCCGAAAGGTTAGATAAGTTGCACAAATGGCTTGATTGCGTAGTTGGCTGACCCATGTTTGTGGTCACTATCTTCGGGGCCCACGGGCGAAGTTGTGACACCTAATTTAAGCTGACGTCCGTGTCCCCACATTGTCGTCCGTGGAGACCCTGATGGGTTGAGACGCCGTGCAAGCTGTCATCGCACATTGAAGTGGTCCTGGAGCAGTCACATCAACTTAAGGGTCTTACTAACGAGCCGACATATATTATACGGTACCTGGGTTTGGTGAACACATTTACCAAACTGAGTCCTGGTCGTACTTGAAAGCTTGACCAACCTTGCCCAAACGAGTCTGCGCGAAATCTGCGCTTGGAGCAGGCATGTCGTCACCCACTCTCAAGCCAGGTCGAAAGTCATGAGGGGCCCTTGAATCAAATCTAGAAGGTCCCTGTCAATGCATCGCATAAGCAAAGGGTAGAAGGGTAGAGATAATCCGGCGGCCGTGGGGCGATACACTAAGAATGGAGGATAGAAGATGCGTATCCATTCCGTCATGAATGTGAAACGATAAATGACCAACAACTTGCCCAGTAATATTCACAACCGTGAAGACGCTGACTAGAGAAGACTGCGCACTGATCGTTGGGCCGTCACATCGGTAATAACAGAACAGCTAATGTAATGCCCTGAATGAATCACTTCCGTAGGCACCTATTGTCTCTGCAAAACTTGAGGAACGTCGAAGAATGCGCGCAGACAGTATGCGGATCGCTTTGGGAAGGCGATAATTTCGCGTATCCGGGTGGAAGGGAGATGGGCTTCGTGGACGCGTGGGCTCGTATGCATGCCTCACGACGTCACATTATGAAATGAGACGTGTTCAATCGGGCGGGAATTTCCGGTGTGGATCCTTTGAGAACAAATCCTAGCGTTTCAAGCTAAACGCCGTCGTTGCAGCCATTCGGAATGAGGTTTGAGAGTCTTACGAAGCAAATTAAACGGGACCCATTCCGCTTTAGCGATGAGATGGAACGGAAAGCGATCCGGGAGCGAATGAAACCGGAACTGACTGCCTGGCGGCAATGGGACTCCCCGAAAGGCAGCTCCAACCAAAGAAGAATAAGTTCCAGTTACTTTGACCCGTACACCATTTCTTATGCGGGTACCACGGAGCTACGCACAGAGGCATTACCCTGAGGAGCGACCCAGCCATGGCAGTACCGAACACGCAGTGGCGCCACGGCCCTGGACTCTTACACATTTCAGCGACAAATATGATGATCAAGGAGGTAGCGACCCACTAATTCAATGTGTTCAGCCG
>JBBPUG010000219.1:5174-33195 GCA_038094535.1 Tubosaeta aff. alveolata
GGTGAGTTGCCTGACGACGAATAGAGCTTTCAAGTAAGATTCCTTGCCAAGGTCTGCAACTCGTGCAAGAGTCGAGGGACAGACTGCGTGTGGCGGTCCGGCGAAAACAAAGCGTGCGTTGCGTGCGTGGTATCTAAGACGAGATGCAAGGTAGAAGGTGCGTCTTACAAAGTACCGTGTAACCCAGCTGACTCAATACACAAAACAGGCCTTCCTTTCCTCCGCAGACTGCACGGGAAAGGCGCTAAATCTCAAAATAGTTCCCAAGAAGAGGAAGTCGAGATATTGAAAGACCTATTGGAGGGGCTCACCATGCGCATGTTGGAAACAGAGAGGAGGTGTGCGGTGCTCGAGGAGGAAGATCTCAAAAGAAATATTCATCTCGAAGAGTTGGAGCAGGAGCTTCTCTGTCTGCAGAAGATGTAGCTGTAGTACAATAGCATTTTCGGTAGTCTGCCCAAGAAAAAAAAAACCGAGTTCTGACATTACCGATATCGGAAGCGCCGGATTTTCAAAGCACAAAACTGCTCGGCTTACGGGCATCTTCAGCGAGATATCCCGAGAGCTTTGCAGACATCGTCGTAAACAGGCCATAAACGCAGTGACTTTGCTACTTTTCTCTACTTTCAGCAAGGCAACAGTCAGCAGAGCCGACCCTGGTTCTGAAAGAGAAAGATGTACAAAGATGTATAAATTCCGTTCCGGCAATGTTATGTCATCTATTTGTTTGTTCAAGATTTTGACAACCCAAAATTAAGCCTTGCTTTCAGCAAGGCAACTTTTAGCAAGACAACTTTCAGCAAGGAAATACGGAGGAATGTCTGCGCAGGACAAATTTCGGCAGTTCCAGCTCTCGGAATGGTTTACCGTTGTCATGGATTGTGTCCATAGTCCATGTGAGACAAAAGAATATTTGACAGAATGGGAGAACAGATTTTGTTCTCTGTTTCTTTCTGACACTGCTGCGGTAAAGGGATTGAAAACATCTTGAAAAATGGTGCTCACTACCTATGCAGCTTTTCTTGGCAGAGGAATACCTTCAAGAGCTCGGATTAGAACCCAAATTACTTTCTGAAAAGGAGAAGGCATTCACAATATTTTACAAGCTTTGGGCTGAAATATTGAATGTTGAAAAAGTTGCATACAATGATTCTGACCATGAAGGAAAATGCACTCAAGTCATGGTAAGTGTCACACTTGGTAAACTATACAATATATGATAACTGCTCTTTTGAAGCACATGGCCATGGAAAGTCCATTTGATCATGACACCAGTGATCACATTGATTGCAACTCTCAAACGGAACAAGAGCCCGATGTACACCCCTGTAACTTGACTTCTGAAGTTATGGTAGATCAATGGTCTTCAACGTTGGAACAGTTCTTTTTTGTAGACCCATCTGAGGTAAATATTACTATTTATTTGGTTCATCACTGCTAAGATGTTCATATAGGCCAATGAAAAAAAAGCAGTTTCAGTTTTGCGCTGCATGAGGAAAGCATTTAAAACAAAGAGAGACAGAAAAGAGGTGGAACCTTATGTTCGAGTAAGTTCCAGCAGTAATAATGCCTACTATGTTAATTCATTCTTTGTATAGACTTCAGGCCTTGCGAATACCATTTTAAAAGTTGGAAAAGAGTGGATGGTGGTAGGAAATCGCTCCGAATTCTTGCAGAGCAGCTTCCGGAAGTACCAGTAGAGAGAAACGCTGCTACTGTGTCTAGCGAACTTCACGGAAGGATTCGTTCCTCGGTCAACAGAAGAAATAAAGATGAAAATGAAAAGTATGGTATCTGACAGCAACATAGCAGAAGGACGAAGGTTGTCTCCCAAATCTTTCTTGAAGGCAATATCTGACCGGAACATGCTACCGATTGCCTTGAAGCCGCATTCGATTTTCTTCTTATGCTTGGAAGAGAATTTCATTTCCGCCTCTTTTGACTGGTTGATTCCCTGTTTCGAACGTTTAAATCAGGATGGGGTCAAGGCAAGGACGATCTATGCTTCATGCTTAATCGAAACACTGATTTTCGTCAGTATGAACCAAGAGATATCTTATTCATTTATCGATGCATCTGCAGACTAACAGAGGATGCATGGAGGAAATGGGGATTGTCCGGAGAGCTTGCGCTTATACTCCGCTTGAGCCAAAACTTGCGGAAGGATCGCAGGGATTGGATCCGTGATGCTCATCAGAGTCAGAACCAGAACCAGAACCCGGATACGGAACGTTCGGTTTGCTTGCAGTGCATTGATTTGGCTGATGACCATAAATGTGTCCAATATCATATGGTACATCCCAGCAATGATATGGGGTCCATGAGGAATAGATTAGTGGTTTCTGAAGAGAGCGACATTCTTTCCCCATTGGTATGAGTCGCTCTCAAATTGTATCCATGTCTTGCTAATGCTAAAGTTAGGGGACCAATTCTGAATTTACTTCAGAAAAATATGTTCCGTTACAAAGTCTGCACTATGATGTGCTCAAGTATATTCCGGAAATTTACATGCGTTGTGGCCAGTTGGTTATTCACTTAGTGGATGATCGTACTCAAAAGGAGGTTGGTGATTTACTTGTTTCTAATAAATATTCTACCCTAAATGAAAAATAGGTTGCTGGAATAATGTTCAATATTCTTGACCATGCGGAAATCCAGAAAGTTGCAGAAAATCAGGCAAAGATAAAAACTCTAACTGGGAAGTTGAAGCGGCGGAAAACCATGTCTGAGTGGGGTTATGGTGAGATGCATCCAATTGGGTCTCGACAGCCACCTGGTGGACGCCCAGGAGACGGTTATGCACCGTATTCATCAAGTGTGGTGGTGAACCAAGATGATATCAAGACACTGTTTGACTATGCAGTCGTATGTTCCATCATATTTTATCTCCGAACATAATATTGAATTTAATAGGGTATAGAATGCATCCTTGCAAGGATACACCCACATGCCAAAGATATCGTTCATGAAATGAAGGAAGTAGGTTGGGAGACATGTACTCTCGGAAGTTACGGGATCACTGCTTATCATTGCTGGAACTACATGGCGCCACAGCACTCGGACAAGGATGACACATGGACGGTTTCATATCAGTTATTCAAGGAGGAGTGTTTGAGCAACGAGTTTAATTTTTGCTTTGGACAGCGGAGAAAGGTCCTGCAAACTGTTCCGAACTGTGTTTGGCAAGTTTGGCCTTCTTTGTATTTCGTGCTCAAACTAATGGTATCTTTCAAAAGGTGGTTTAAAGGGGACGAGTTACATGGGACTGTGGCCCTACGTGCCTCAACTTTCTTGGGGGGAAAATGTCTTTCTCAAGGAATAGGGATTATGATGCCTCATAGGTCATTTGAAATGGCCAAGAAGTACTTACAGGCACGCTGGAGTTTAGATACCTTGTTTGAACAATGGACATAGATAGGTTCCTTTATCCTATTCTTCTGGCATCCTTCCGAAATGTGTCCCGCTTAACTCCGAAATCGGGAGAATTACATGGTACGAACTGACTGACTATTAAAGATATATTATAATCATATATAACCGATGCATTCTACTAGAACACGTCGCCCATCGGCGGGAATATAGGATCCTTACCGTCCTTCCGCACAGCCGGAAGCGTGACCACTTCCTCTCCTGCCTGATAATAAGCTCCCTGCGCCCGTACATACTTTTCCGCGGCTTCCTTTGTAAGTCCTATCCAGTCAAGAAGACCGGAAGCACATCGCCTTGCGAACGCGAGGTCTCCTCGCTCCTCCTCAGCCAACCTATTTTTCATCTTGTTGTTGGTTTTCTCCGGAGTGTTTTTGGACAGGATGAGAAGCGTGAGACTGAGGAGGCTTCTCTTGCCAATTTTTCCTATTATGTATCTTTCAGTGAATTGCATTATTTTGCTTCAGAATACTTACGCGGCGTTGCTCGGTACCGGAGCGCGATCAGCATGTGGCACAAAGTCCGTAAGTAACTGATGCGTCGGTCATTCGTAAGACTGGTTTTCTTGTCGACATGATTGAGGGATATTGCTGCACGGCTGAGGTGCATGGTGTTGTAGTTGAAGAAGTACCCCCCGCTAAATATTGAGGGGATGGGCGTATACATGGCGTGGAGAACACCAGGTGGCTGGAACCTGTATATGACATGGCGTCGTATCGCATACATAGAAGAGATACTTAGGTTCACTCACATGACGTCTCCCTCCTCCAAGCATACCATGACGATATCAGCATCGGGAAATTTTCCCTTTGAAAACGCGGCCGCTCTGTTGATAGCGTGTTGTAGCTTCGAGAGCGTCGATGGGCAAGCACCGCGCTTTGGTCACATAACGGCCCATATCTTGCAACCGGCGTTCCCTATGACGTACATTGCCATTCCACAACAATCGTGGTGAGGAAGCGTCAAGTAACCTGGATGGGTTACGAGCTTCCATCCTTGTGACGTCCATGTTCCTGAACGGATCACTTCGGGGTTGCAGTCTTGAAATTCCACTTCCGGGTCCGGATTGTTCTTCGTAGAGTTCTCCTGGAGGAAGCAAAGATGCATTGTTTTTTCCCATGCTGCTGTAGAATCGAGTATTGGTTTCGCCTATGGGGGAACACTCGGATTGAGATCCTTTCCGTCGAGGAAGTTCCCGCAAACCTTGGGGTCTTCAACGAGATCAATAAACGTGTCTAGGGTTGTGATGTTGTGGTATTCGCCTGGCTCAGATTTGTCCCTGTTGTCGGAAAGTTTCTGTCCGTCAGCCCATTGTGTGCGCGTCTCTAATCCGATGTGCATTTTGATAGAAGTCTTGTTGAACCGGACCTGCAATTCGGGAGTCCAATCTCGAATGACGATGGAAGTCGAGTTGGAAATGTGTTTGTTGATCTCGTCCACGAGATCTCTCCATTTCTGTTCGATGTCTGGACCTTCATTTTCGGGGGAACGCAGAGCCTCGTCCAATTCTAGCTCTACCACCATTTCCTTGACCCCGAATGGATCGGAACCGGAACTGCACTTTGAATCGGGGGGAGAGTTTTCAAGAGAGGGGCAATTGGCGAGAGCCCGTACGACGGATCCCTCATAATCCTGCCACCCGAATTAATTGAAAGTGTATCATTTTATGTAAAATTTGCTCACCGCTTTTGTTCCATTACCCACGAAGGGCGCATAGATCTCAAACCCTCCGTGCCATTTGATCTTGTTCGTTCCGTCCGGAAACCCGACAGAGGAGTCGACAAACCTTGACTGGGTAAAATGAGCAACCGGACTACTTGTAATAAGTAACTTACAGGTGGTTTCTTCCTCGGTCCTTTTGCAAAACGCAACCGTTCTATTTTGCTCATCAGTCAGCATACCATGACCCTGAGCACAACTTACTTTGGGGTCCGGAACCAGATCCTGACTGCCTCCTTTCTGCGGGCAATGGTCAGTTGTGTACGTCCAAGAACTAAACACGAAGCTATATTTACTTGTGGTTTGAGAAATCTCCACCATATCCCCATCGCACTGCTCTTCGTAGATGTCGAGAATTCCTTCGATCATATCGAAATCGTTAGGATGTTCTTTCGGAAGGGACCAGTATGGGATTCCTATTCGGGTAAAACTCGCCGTGGCCAGGATGCCGGATGGATGGAGCTCCCGATCTTCTAGTGTCTGCATGGTTACAGTCCTCCACGAATTTGGTCCATAAATTCGTATTTCTCTGTCCTTGAAGTCGTAAGAGAAGTCACCGATGGTCGGAGTCGTTGGTTGTCCGCCACCATTGAGCAAATACAGGGTAGCATCCCCGCAGCCTACGTCACGGACCTTCATGGTGCAGTACATGCCTTTGGATTGTGCTATTGTCATAAGTTCAGTTATAGTGTGACTCATGGTTTGACGGAGTGGTGGAAAGGAAGTTGAAGAGATGATTCGTGACTCCACAAGCCAATGATTTAAAGCGCGTCAACGAGTCACGTGCCTATTTCTTGATAGTCGGACCTTTCTTCCACCCGGCGTTCATTTTAATGCTCCAATATATGGAGTCCCTTTGAAACCAAACAATGCTGATCTTGTAACTGGTTTGTGCTCACTGTGGAGTCGACAATATACCCATTGTGAAATACTGGCACCTTGAGGCGCTTTCAATGAGTTGGGCCATTGAATGATCATGTCTCGAAGAATACCGAGGATGGACCCAGGGTGCAGATTTGAATGGTGTGGATAAGTTCCACCCGGCTGCACCTGGGGGACAGGCCGTGTTTAACTCAAGTAGCCCACAACATGTGAGTAGACATCACGTCACATGACGTTACTGTTATCACGTGCCAGCGGACACACATGTTCTTCAACTCAATTTGAATTTCAAATGCGCTTGACCTACCACTACTGACATGGACGCCCCTTATGCTATCGACCCCAGAATTCTGGTTACCGCCGCTCGCGTTACAGCGGCGTTGGAAATTATTCCCAAAATAGAACAACCAAAAGAAATGTGGCAGTACTGGATGCGGGATCATCTGGCATGCGAGGTGGTGAGTGCTTGCATGGCTCTATTTCGAATAACTACAATGATATCAGCTCGACAGAAGCCTTCCTAAAGCCATTGAACAGTCCCCACACCCTAGGATTCTCGGCAGTCTGAGTAGGATGCTAAGGTATCATTACCAGACTGGGATGCAGGCGAACACGTTATGCTTTGAGGAAGTCCGAGACGAGGATCCCGCCATTTCTGGTTCCAAGTACGTGGCAACATCCGCAACATTTTCTGGCAAGTTGGGAGATGAGGTTTGGTGGAGGGACCTTCCGCCAAATGGTAAGTGGCGAACTGCTAAAACCTGTGTGTCAATTATATTCTGCCTCATACAGTGACCTTGAGGATGCACGAGAATGAAAGTACACATAAAAGTGTGTTTATGATTTCTTTTTTGGCTTGCAAGACCATTCTGACGAGATTATCTACCTAGACCTGGTCGCCTCCAGTGGATTGTGTGCGTCTGGCGAGTCCGGGAACATAGCGGTTCCGAACCAAGGTATGTCGTAAGAAAATGTGGTCGAGTAAGCATTGAAAAAAGCGACTTAGCCCAGGATCCATCATCCTCATGGGATCCGATGATGGACTCCTTACTCCTGGGGATGCAGGCGGATCCGACTTGGGAGCTTGATCCGGAGCAGCTCGATAACCTCGCCGAAGATATACTCCGAGGAACTCCAAACGACTTGAAGTCTCCACTCTTGAAGACGGACAAACACCAAATATTGGACACAAGCGATGAACCCAGACAGCGGAAAAAGCGGGCAAAAGTAGAGGTAGTCATAACAAGGCCCCAAAATCACTTCGGTAGCGATGGGAAAATGTCTTCGCACACGTTGTCACCGGGAGGCCCAGAAGAGTCTAAGGTGAGTCGGTCCAAAAGGCATTTTAAAGATGGGTCACAACTTTGTTGCAGGAATATGGGGCAAGTCCAAGGGGAGACGAAAGTCCGGAAGGCCCCCAGGCACAAAATAAGGTGTGTCATACAAAATTTGAGATGCTTTTACTAAATTCATCTCGTCCAGGATTGCGATGCATGCTGGTCGCGCAATCTACAATGCACATGGCCATCTTCCTCTCAGAACGAAAAAAGAGCCTGTGCAAGGTGCGCATCACAGAAGATAAGATGTGCACTTTCAGGTAAGTCCAGAAAGTCTGGATATTTTGGTTTTTCTCAACAGATTTTTTCTCAAGGCAAGGCCATCCGTCTAACACGACAGAAAGCCGAGGTTTCCCAGAAGTCCAATGGATTGGACAATGAATGCGCGTATATCAAGCACAAAGCGTTAGAAATTATGGCAAGGCTGACTGCCATGGAAGAGATTCAGGAATGCTCCCAAGCTTCCCATCGGAAGTATGCATCAAGGGCCGCTCTCTTCCAACTCAGGATGTCGAGGCTGAAGCAGTCTAGGAAATGAAGCTTGAAGCCTACTGTTTATTTGTTTGTTTTTCATACCATTACGCAGATTAGTTAGTAGGCTAGCAACACGAATATTTCCGTACTTCCGAGATCGGACCATATCGGATTCATCTCGGGTTCGTACTGGAGTTCGTGGTGGTTCCGATTTCAGAATTCAACCGCACAAGTGTCTGCCACCGACATCAGAAACAGCGTAGAGACAGGTTCATGCTTTGAAAGAACACAGCTACTAAATACAGATATTTTCTAGTGATATTTCCATGCAACATTGTAAGGGTCTGTTCGAATTGGATATTCAACGAAGTAAAAGTCACTTAACCATTTTGCGGGAACTTTCCTCAAGCAAAATGGCATGACGGAACATCCTATACTTGCCATTCCGCATGCGCATTTCCAAGATACTTTGTTCGTTCCCTTGCTCGGTATCTTAGACTGAACGCTGGTGTTGTTCTTGCAATTTGGGCATATTGGTTTAGGCACACCCCATGGATCATGACTCAAGGGACCGTAAGTCATGACCTCAGTGGAGATAACCTAGGGGGATGACTAAGTCATTCCGGGGCCCTTGCTGAGAGCGCCCTGCCGTTGGTGCCTTAGGTCGGGTCGTCAGGAGGGTAAAGCGATAAAATAAAAACGGGTCTGAAATGTATGTATCTCCTTTAGGTCATTTGAATATGTACCTAGAAAAGTCAGACGCTCACCATGTGTAGCGTACAGGCTCTTTCTGCTTATTTTCCAGTGATAAATATGCCTTCAGTCTACATATGATGGGGAATTTTGATATAATATAGATTACTGAGCTTCAGAATATTATGGATGAGAGTGGGTAAGAAATGCAACCTAACTCACATACTTTCTCACTTTAGAATTCTGTGTACTAATCCGTCAAAACGTGTTCTACGATTCATGAGGAACAGCTTCACATGCTTGTGGACAAAAAATGCATGCAAGCTCACAACCCTCCGTGCTTCCGGATTAAACCTCACAGCTACTTCCAGACACTTCCGGAAAAGCCCAGAACTCGGAAGTATCTGTACGTCGTACGCACGAAGTCAGTGTTTACTGTACAACATGGTTTCAGCTTACCTTTCGTGATATGTGGCAATGCACTAACCAAGTACCTGATTAGGTGTTAATTTTCTATCCATTGAGCCTGCCCTCGTCATGGTCTAGAAATCAGTTGTGAGTAACACCTTTACGGTGAAACAATCGGCGAACGATTTGACTCCCAGAGAACTGATTCGTTTGTATTAATGGCCGGAGCCCTTGCGGGTTTACGGTACTGAAACGGTACGGAAATGTGCTTTGCAAGGTCTGATTTGTTCGCAATTTTTTCGGCAGTCAAGTGCTAAACTTTCTCACGGCAAGGCGAACGACCGTGAGAATCTCTTTTCATTCTACCAGCGGATAGCAATCGAAACAAAATGGACCCTACGACTACCCGCCGTGTTCGGCCTTTAGCTGCAATCGAGGATAACTTACAATCTACCCCCAATCGGACGGGACTAGCCTTCACTGGTGTGCAGTGAGTGCAGTTTTTGAGCTTCGTTACTCTTCCAAACCGTCATCGTTGGCAGGGTACAGGATGTACACCCATGGATCAAGAGAGACGTCGAAAATGCAGAGACATGTGACCTGGATCGGATGCTAATATCTCTGCTTTTAGACTATGCAATCGACGAGTCTCTGGCAGGGTAAGACCTCTTCAATAGCTGCTACGAATTTGTCGTGCCCATTTGCAATGGAGAGATGTTGAATGGCACTGGTTCTGGAGACATCAAAGAACATTTGAAAAACTAGTATGAACAAATGCACTTTCTATTCCACCATACTCTGACCCACTTTTCGTAGCTCCAGTTCCACGAAGGAAGTGGATCTTGTTGAATCTATAGTAAGGGCAGGTGTGCCCACTCAGTCACTGCCCACGGTGTGAAACACGACTGAATTAACCTATAGTAAGGGCAGGTGTGCCCACTACAGTACATTAGCTAGAACTACAATGAAGAAATAGCTGGAGTCTCACCTCAGTCACTGCCCATGGTGTGAAACACGACTGAGGTGAGAGAAAAGTAACATAAAGCTAAAAATATGGGTGGAGTTGTGATCGCGTAAAACTCCGGAATGTTCAAATTAGTGTAAATGGAATAAGTATTGAAAACTAGGTGTTTCCAGTCTTTCCGCAGAAGAAGTGCTTCAAGACTATCGGAAGTGGCTGCGCGGGAAACTTCTGGAAGTGTCGGAAGCGCGGGAATTCTGGAAACATCGGAAGTATCAGAAGTTATACGGAGTTACACTTTGACAGATCTATACCCACACCTCATACATGCTGCCAACCTCTCACTCTCGTGTCTTGAAGTTCTTGAAATAAATGGCTGAAAAGGTATATGAGATCGCGAAGGAGGAGCCAGATGTTCAGAATCATGTACCAGAAATGATGTTCTTTCACATTTTCTCCGATTCTTCTACGGCAGACATTCGTGACTGTCTCGGCTTGTCAATTGTTGGCGCACGGAGACTCTATCTGATCATCTTCAGACAGCTACTGCAGATAACAAAACTGGCTGGTGACCCACTCCTGAAATGTTGGTGGGATGGTTAAATATGCCTGACTGCTTTTCGAAGGCCACCTTGTGCTGTGGGTCAAGGGCGTATGTCATCATGACATCAGTGCCCCCAATTTGATGTACAAATGCCAAGGGGAAGCTACTGTCGGTGTCTTGAATGATTTTGACTTGGCAACAATCCGGGAATCTGTGACGGGGAGTCAGCGCACCGGAATGGTTCCGTTCATGGCAATCAAGCCAGATGGATTGGCTGGAAAGATCAAAAACATCTATGCCCATGATGCCGAGTCGTTCATATGGGTTCTTCTGTGGATCAGCTATCGTTACGAAGACGGCAGACTTTGCAAGGCCTCTCTGTTTGACTCTTTCATGGCTGGCTCAAGGTGGACGCAACTAGATGCTTAGAAAAGAAGACATACTGTATGGTAGCGCCAATGGGTGACGCTCCAAAGGGTCAAGAACGTAACTCAAAAGTAGCCAAAGCGTGCTTAGAAGGGCTGGACGATCTTATAAGGGATCTTCGGCAGGGATCGGCTTTCAGAAACCGTTCGGAGGACATATTTAATCAACTCCTATACGCACTGTTTCTTGGAGTCTGTGCCATGGAGGAAATTCTGCCTCCTACACTACCAAATCTCAGCAAAGCTCGGCACTCCACACCACCACTTGATGTATTTCTTCTGTAAGACACTGCACGCTTCCCTCAAAACTAAGCGGGCACAAGGCAGAGAAACCATGCCGGCGTGGTCGGGGTTGCCTGGGTGGCGTCACATTCCGGGAACTCTCGCTACTGCGGCATATGCCCCCCTCACTCAACTTTGGTTAAGATTAGTCTTTCATGAATCTTTTTGTGACCAGCATGTGTTAGTTGTCTCAAGGTGTATCATTCCAATAAACATTGCCTTTGGAAAACTAGAGACGCCACTCCAACCGATGCCATTCCGACCGGTTCCTTCCGACCGGTGATTTCGGAAACATCGGGAATGTCGAGTTGTGGGACCGGATTACCAAGATACCACAGGACTTGAGACACAAAAAGTGATTAGCTATAGAAAACCAACGTCATGTCGATAAACGACCTCTGCAATTATGATCAGGAAGTGGCTTCTCACGACCTCAAGACGAAATTCTGTTTTTACGGAGCACCACATGTGATACCACTTAATATACACATTATTCTTGACTCATCCGCATACATCGTAACCTAAGCCCTAAGCACTTCCGATGTCGGTAACTTCGGAGGTGGCAGTGCTTGAACTTCGTAGTAACTGTTTTCTCAAGACTTTTAAAAAGATACATGTAGAAGATAAAAAAGATGTAGGTGTCAGTTAAATAGTTTTTAATCTGTCTTGAACTGCTTTAACCAGGTAGAAATCATGTCTACATCCTCCTTTGCTGTGTTCGTATCCAGTGAAAGATCCTTCTCCAGATATTCCATCAGTTCAGAATGGTGCTTTTGCACTAACACATCAATTTCTTTACATGTTTGTTGGAGGAACACCATGAGCTATTAGTATCAGTATCAGTAACCGTAATTTTACACAATTAATTCAATACCTGATCATACCCGTCCAGGGATTTTTTTTCAAGGTAGCGAACTTGGTCAAATCTTGACAAGAATCGTTCGACGTCAATGCTCTGAGAACGACATGTTGCCAAAGAAGGTAAACATGAGTGAATAATTTCCATCTAAATGCTTTCTAAACTTACTTCCTCGGTATTTAATACGTCATATAACGTTTCAAGTGTTTCAAGCATTTCATTCCAATTTATGTCTCCATCCTCTTTGCAGGGAGGTTTAGGTGCTTCATGAGGAAGACATCGAAAAGTATAGTATCCCTTCTGAAACGCAATTCGCATTCAGTGGAAACAGCTGCTTTTCTCATTCAGACGACTCACTTGTTTCGGCACGATCTCCACATCAGCTCTGTTCGGCAATATCAGAAGGGTGTTTACCTTCAAACTTGCGGTACAATTGTCAGAATCTGAGAGCCTGGTTATAATAGTTAAACGCTATACATAATAATCACCTGATTCTCGCTCATTTACGTCAGATTCCATCTGTACATCACCTTCGGAGCTTCGCGGAAGGGTCCTGTCTCCAGAGATCAGCCCGGAAGTCCCAGAATTTTCATAATCTGGGAGGATGCACATCATATTGTCAATTTTTAAACAGAAATTTACCTGGTTCCTGATGGGAATCTTGAGCATCTGTTGTAATCAATTAGTGAATACAACCTGACCTTGGAACTTCATTTACCTTCTTCCTCTGTTTCCTTCCAAAAATTATTTGAAGCAGCATGCTTTATAAAAGCATGATCAGAATTGAGCAGCTTGTTGAATCCTTGAAAGGGATCTGCCATGTAGTACCCCTGCTCAAACTAGAAGTTCCACCATTGTAACCAATCTAATTTATATTGAGTTTGACCTGTTAAACTCTGAATCTTGGAACAGAAAAACTCACCAAGTTGGAATATGTCCACCGAGTAGGGTTGTATTCTACTCCCTTCCATCTCTTTCAAATACTCACTTCTTCCATCCTCGTCATGCCTGCACAGCATAAACTCTCTATTAAGCCAACATTCCAAAGCTCTGGGACGTTTTTCTCTTTGAAAGGAATCCAGGGTATTTTGAACGAGGTTGTTGAGGTATGTCCGGAGGGAAATCCAATAAACCTGGTCTTCTTTGTCTTCATGTTCCCAAGTAGAGGATATGTCATCATTTATGAGGAGGAGGAGCCTTATGAAGGCTAGATATGGTCTTGGAAAGGAGTATGTCGAATCTGACATATGGCATGACGCAGCCTGGTCATTCCTAGAAAAACCATATACCACCAAAGGATCACTGAGGGTGGATACATAATAGAAGGGTATATCACCATATTCTGGTGAAGCTTCCATGTGAGCGTCAAGTCGTGGTATGTTAATTCACTTCAATAAGGTGCATTCTCACGAACCGCAGCAAATACCAGTCAACAATCAGAGATTCTTCCATGCCTCGAGAACACTTGGTAAAATATATATCCGAATTAGTTCCTTGAAATGCATCATGCAGAATCTGTTATCAGAAGTACCTTTGGGATCTCCAATACCTCTAGTAACCCCCCCACACACACTTCCGACACTTCCGATTGCTTCCCTAACAATTTCTGGGGGTTGAGTTTCCTCTAATTTGATTCCATAAGGGCTCATTATGTGCATTTTAAAATGAAAAAAGTGCGACCAATTATAAAAATAATGACTCCTCATAGATAAGCCAAAGTGCAACACGCACAGGTCACGCAGCGCGGGAAGTGCGTAACACGCTAAGAATGACACCTCCACTGGTATTTTTTTCCAGGTTCGGCCTGAGGCTTATTGGAAATTTGGACTTCTGTCTCTTCTATCACATGTAGGTCTACTACTTACCATGTTTTGGCGCCGGAAAGGTGGGCGAAGAACTATATCTATGACCATCTACGGGCAGATAATCATAAACTGAAATTTAAATTATTTCTATAAACGTCCCCATTCAGTGGCACCGACTTCCACCCGACAAAGCTTCGGACGTTAATTTTCCTACTTCCGAACACCTGGGCATTGGAAGAACGGGAAGAATAACTTTGTAAGATATTGTCTTGCAGGAAACGGGCATTATGACTTCATTCAGTATGCAGGAATTAGTGTACATTTTCATAATATTAGTAGCTATATGAAATTTTCCACTGTAGTAAATATCGGGTCGGGATGGCCCTTGAGAATGGCCGGAAGCATGACGGACTCGTCCCCTGCGGAAAAATAAGGCCCTTGACGCGCAAAATCTCTTGCTTCCTCTGGTGTTATCCTCATCCACTTCAACAAATTGTACACACATTTGGTTGCAAACGCAAGGTCGCCCCGTTCCTCTTCCGCCAACCTGTTCTTCATCTTGTTCGTGGTCTTCTCAGGACTATTCCTTTCAAGGATGATCAAAGCTAGACTGAGGAGACTTTTCTTTCCGATTGTTCCTGTAATTTATAATAAGTTCACTTCTAACAAAAAAAAAGAATTACTCGCGTGGTTTTGATTGGTAACGAAGCGCAATCATCATCTGGCACAGTGTGCGATGATAACCAATTCGGTGGTCATTCGTAAGACTTACTTGATGCTCGAGAGTACTGAGGGAGAGAACTGCTCGTGTCAGATGCATCGTGTTGTAGTTGTAGAAATAACCCCCGCTGAATATCGATGGGACGGGGGTGTAGACGGCGTGCACGACACCGGGAGGCTGGAACCTATGAATGAAACACCATCTATAAATCGAAATAGAATATAAGGAAAAACTTACATGATATCACCCTTTTCTAAAAAGACTGTCACTATATCCGCATTTTCAAAGGTGCCTTTTCGTGACAATTGGCTCGTAATGTGAATTACGGTCTGCAGCTTGGCGAGCAAACACTGACAAGCATCGCGCTTGGGTCGCATGGCAGCCCATACCTTTCCACCATCATCGCCCAAAATGAATGTGGCATTTCCACAGCAGTCGTGATGAGGATCGCTGAGGTATCCGGGGTGAGTGACCAACCTCCAGCCCTGTGAAGCCCACGTTCCCGACCGGATAACCTCGGGTCCGTTTGTATCCATTCCTACTTCCAGGTTCGGATTCGCCTTGGTTGCGCACTTGGTTGAGAAGTTCAGGTGCATCGTTTGCTCCCATGCCGTCGTGGATTCGAAGATCGGTTTTGCCCATACGGGAGGCGTAGGGTTCAAGTGTTTTCCGTCTAGGAAGTTGCCACAGACCTCTGGGTCGTCTACGAGATTGACGAACTAGTCCATTGTTGTGGTTTCATGATATGGTGATTTGACTCGTTTCGATCTGTTTTCCGACACTTTTCTTCCATTCGACCATTGTACGCGCATTCCTAGGTCTCCAAAATGCATTTCCATTGACGTTTTCTCCAGTCGCAGGTGCAGCTGTGGTGTCCAACCTCATATGACCACCGATATTGAATTTGACATGTAGTCATTGATGGTTTTTACGAGATCCGTCCATTTCTCTATGACAGTGGGATCGGCGAGTTCGGGGTCACGGAGTGCAGGGTCTAGCTCGAGTTCTACCATCATTTCCTCTATCCGAAATGCATCGGAACCGGAACCGCACAGTTCCGAGACGGAGTTCGAGCCTTCAAGCGACGTGCGATTTGCGAGGGCTTCGACAACAGATCTTTCATAATCCTGCAAATTAAAATGTAAATTTAATAAAATTCAAGAGTAGTTTTGTATATCTTACGCGTTTCATTCCGGCCCCCACGAACGGCACGTAAGTCTCTGCCCCAGCCCTCCACCTTACCCTGGGCATGCCATCAGGAAAGCCCACTCGTGGCTCTACAAATCTTGACTGGTGGAAAAGTAAGTCCGTTATCTCCAGTTGGTAACCTGATACATACGGCTTCCTTTCGTCTTCTCGGCCCGTTTGCGACTCGCTGCCGTTCTGTGCTGCTCATCAATCTGGATCCCGTATAAAGCAATTAACCATACTTACTTTGATTGGATTTCTCCACATTGATATCCTCTGGCCTTGAATCATCCCTTCTTCTTTCTGTAGAAAATGGCACCTTTATTCTAGTCGACAACTCAGAACAAAAAGATAGGTACTTAAACCTTCAGCCACCTCCACCATCCCAGGGTTGCAATTCATTTTGAATGTATCAAATAATTCTTGAACGCTCCCAAGTCGTTTGTCCTGTAGGTCTGGAGACGACCAGTAAGGAAGACCTGGGTGGCTGAAGGACGGGACTGCCGGAAGTCCGCCCGGATGCCGAGTGCTGTCATACGCTTCCTGAATAGTAAGCTTCATCCACGAATTAGACGTGTATAACTCCAGATTCGAGTTCCGGAGGTCGTAAGCGAAGTCTCCGAGCACAGGCGTTCGTGGGCGCGTGCCCCTGTTGAGCACGTATAGCGAACATTCTCCAAAGCCTGAGTTGCGTATCTTCATCGTACCGTACGTTAAGTTTTGTTCTATGTCATGAATGTGATCTTGAATAGTTCACCTTTGCATAGTTAGGTCGCGAAAGAAGTGGCGTGTAGATGACAAGTTGTGGTCCAATAAATACATTACATGAAAAATGACTGCGAGATAATCACATGCCACCGTGCCACTGTGCCTGATCGCGTCCACACTAGAGAGCCTACGTGAAGTAGCCACCTTTTGTACCCGCCACTGTCCCACTGTGCCTGATCATGTCCACAATATTGTAAGAGATAGCCACCTACACCAGTCACTTGAAGTAGTCACCTTTTGTACCCACCTGATGGATCATGTCAGCGGGTTCGGGAGTAATGTCATGATTGTCACAAAGATGGCAAGAGCACACTAGATTATCAAAACAGACAAACTGCCAAACCCTCGTGGCATTGGAATCCAGTGGAGACTTGGAGAACGTCCAACAATTGGATTTTCCGGCGGCGTCCTCCGGCGGAGTCCGTCGCAGAGTCCGGCACAGACTCCAACTCCGTACGTCGGCCTGTCGTCGAGGTAGACACGGCCTAACTAGCCAACAGAGGCTGCAGCCCTGCTGGGCTGATAATGCTCAGTCCCAAGGTGCAATCGCATGCGTGCCACATGTCGCGCGCCACCACCACCCACAGGGCAACAAGGGTAGCAGCGACAAGCGCACCGCCCATAGGACAACGTGGACGGTGGCAGCACAGCGACACACCCCCACTCACCACGACGAAGGGGATCGCAATGCAACGGCATCCCCACTTCCAGTACCGCGATGGCAAGAGGGGCAGGGACCCTGCACGACAACAAGGGTGGGCAGCCAAACGGTGCGCCTGCTATCACCACCGCGACGGCGACGATAGGGAGTGGGTAACGCAACTGCGTTCCCACCACCATTACCAGAACGACAACGCGACGACGAGGCGGATGAGGCTGCGCGACAGCGCACCGGCCTGCACCCACAACTTGAAGATGATGAGGAGGGTGGGACAGCGCAACGGCGCACCTTAGTACCACCCACTGGGATGACGCACAGGAGGCACAACAGTAGATGCAACGGCGCATGACACTACCACCACCACCACGGCAGGGAAGCGCGCAACCGGATACGGCACACCCACCACCCACAGGACAAGAAGGAAGGTGGGGAGCACGATGGTGCGCCCACTACTCATCAAGACGATGCGCTGGGGCTGGCACCCCCACCACCACCACCACGGCAGCGGGGAGGCGCGCAACCACGCATGGCACGCCTACCACCCACAGGACGACGAGAAGCGCGGCGGCACACCCACCACCCACAAAGACAACGCACGGGTGGCACGATGGCGTATGGTTACCACCACCACCACAAAGGCAAGAAGGCAGGGGAGCGTGATAGCGTGTTAACCACCCACTAAGATGACGTGCAGCACCACCATCACCACAAAGGCAAGGAGGTGTGCAACTGCCCACCCACAAGTCCCTTCGTTTAGATCTTTTCACGGATGTTGCACTTTCAGACTACTCGACATGCTGCTTTTTTGATACTGTAGCTACGATTTGATTGCTTTTTTTGTCCGTACGAATTGGTGAAAATACTGCAGGGTTTTACAGTAAGTACAGGATGAGTTCGTTTATTGAGATCAGAGATAAGACAAATGCTCCGCCGAACTCCCAAATGGCGTCGGACTCCGCGACGGACTCCGGCGGAGGACTCCAGTGCCGGAAAATCCAAAGTTCAGACTTTTTGGAGACTTCAGCACTGGAAAATCCAAGGTTGTGACTTTTGTAACATAGCTTTACCACTTCCAGACTCCAATAATTCCGACTTGTTACTAACTCGGGAAACTCGACTTCTTTTATCAACCATGCCACCAAGGAGTATGTTCATTCTCAAATTTCCTATTGCTTGCTCATTTTTATTATTCTCCTGACAGAGACTTCAAGATTGATTCCATGTGATGAAATTATAGGCATAATCCTTTCTTCTGTTACCTCATCTAATGCTCACTCTTTAAAGGCCTCCTTCCGAACGGGGGTGTAGTGCACAAAGATGACTGGTAATTAATCCACTTTAAATCCATCTATGCTGTTCTGACATTCTCCAGCGTCCTCGTCCAACATGACAGAAACAATTTTGATGTGGATTCGGTTTCAGACCTGAAAACCAAAGACACTCTGGATTCTATCTGGAAGGCCAAAGTACTCAGTTGCTACAAGCTTTCAGTGGGAAAGACCAAGACCAAGGTTTGCTTTCAAATACCTCGAGACTTATTTTCGGAACATAGATCACTTTACAGTATAGCGTAGAAGTGGTTTGGTTTTATACCATATCTGATGTTCTTGAGAATATCGCCGAAAACAAATGTGACTCGCAAGCCAATAAAAAAATGAAGAAACAGCTCAGAGAAAATATGTGGGTTTTCCTTTCCTCCTTATTACATTCGGTCTCATGGGAAACATACACTAGCAACTCAGACTACTATCATCCCCTGGAACTTATTTTGTCCTCTCACAAGCAAGTCATAGATGCAGAGTGTATCCTTGGTGGGCTTTTATTTGACTCTCCATTAAACAATTGGTTTGATTTATTCTCCAGGAGTGATAGAGATTCTCCATTTCAAACAGGAATGCCCAAGGCCTCATGTGCTTGATTCCTGTTATTTCTATAGGTATTTAAGAATTTTCCGACCTTTACACAGTCCAGTCAGAATTCACTTTCCAAAGGGCAATTTATCATGCTGCTGATGTGAAACTGACGGTAAAGACATGATTTTATGGTTCTACCCGATCATCTAATTTTCTCTTTTGAAAATTAGGAACCTGAAAAAACATGCATATGTGCAAATGCATATGTTCCGCATAAGGAGATGCAAGCATTGTGCTATGTTTGTCGAAGATGGTTTCATACCAAGTGCACAACTTCCGTTCCAGAATCGGAAGCCCGGAAGCTCAAGGAGTCGAGATGGCTTTCTTGCTCTGAAAAGATAATTCCGAGCCTCCTTCAGTCTGCAATGGGTACAATGAGGCGTGGATCCCCTTACAAAGTAGAGGGTGATTACGCCAAAGTCTATCAGGCACAGTCTATATTAAGTGCCCTCATCACCGGAGACCGCAGCAGATATGACTGTTGGGTTGAAAGGCATAGCGGTGATATTTTAGAGCCATCCTCAGATTCATCCCCAGCTGATGGCTGGTTTACGTGCCCACAATGTAACAATGTCATATGATCCCTGATAGATCTGGCTTATGATACTGCAGTACTATTCTGGAATAACAATTCAAACAGAGGTGTGAATGTAAGAGGGTAAGCCGGTAAGGACGTACATTTTTCAAGGAACTGGACCGTCAATTCATTTTTGAACGATGGTGCTTTTTGGTATAATATCCCCTGGACCCAGAACATATGAATAATTACTCCCAAACTTACACATATTTGAATCCGAGGGACCATACACCCGTCCATTTCAGGAGACACCATACAATCGTCAAAATTAACTATTTAGCTTCCGATTCTTCCGACGTTTCCGGAAGTTCCTGCGCAGCCACTTCCGAAGTACCTTTGCTCCGGATATATCAAATTTGAGTCCTCCCTTTTACCTTTACATTACTTCTTCTCACCTCAGTCACATTTCACACCAGTGGGCAGTGACTAAGGTGAAACTCCAGTCGTTCTTTCATTGTAATTCTAGCTAATGTACTGTAGTGGGCATACTTGTCCTTACTATAGTTTTAACAAGAATAAGAAAACAATTCCCCCCCTTAGTTTTTCTACACTACCTCCAGTTCCAGTGATAAATGAAAAGGACAGAGTTACGGAGTAACTGGAGGGGGGCATGCTATTTTTGGAGTCTTCATAGCTGTCTTATATAATCTTACCACCTTCACTACGCTCTATCTGTTGCTTCCGTTTCTCTCTTCATATATCATCATGCACAACTCCTTGACTAACCAAAAAAGACCCAATTACAAGGCTTTTTTGGCCCAAAACCCTCCACTCCCGAAGAGCATCCGGAAAGCTCAACCACATGACTCAATGTCTCAAAGACAAAAAGTGGACATTCTATTTTTCATTCTATGATACTTGTCATTCATTTCCGACTTTTTTTCTTGTTTAAACAAAACAGTCACAAGTGCAAGGCTCATTCTTGCAACCAGTGACCTTCCATGAACTGGGAAACTCCGCTCAGCCATCCATACGAGAAAAGTGTCAACGGGTAGAATTTAATTTACTGATACACATGTTACAGCTACTCAATCTAGAGTCAGTTTCTAGCCAAGAATCCTGCTCTTCCAAGAACCCTTTCTCAGAAATGTGCAAAAGCATCTGATGGTCAGTTTGTGAACCTTGTTGAAAGGCTCGAAATGATGCAAATAGTGGATTTTACCATGGGTATTCTTTATTTTTTATATTTATTGTTGCATAATTTCAACTACTGCAGAACCAGAAACACTTGAGGTTCTGGAAGAACCCGAATTTCAGAAAGACAGAGCAGAATCATCGGGTGCAGTTGAAACCGGAACGTCGGGAGGATCGGCATTGCTGCCAGAGAGCCAGGTAAGGCTCAAATTACTTCCCATGCTTTTATCTCAAATTAAGTAGGTTGAATTGTCTCCTATACACAATGTCCATAATTTGAAAGAACCTCATATGTCTGAAATGCTGCAGGTATTTCTAGAGAAGTTGATTTGAGTTTGAAAGTACTGAGTATGATCTCTCAGGATAGACTTCCATCTTTGGAATGTATCAAGCACTCCTTTCAAGAGTATGAAATCATGGATCCATTTGAAGAGTTGCAGAATATATTTGCTCACTTGAGAATTAAAGAGGAGGAGGCAGAGGAGGAAGAGGAAGAAGAGGAAGAGGAAGAGGAAGAAGAGGAAGAGGAAGAGGAAGAGGAAGATTTCCTTCAAAGGGATGAGGAGGAAAGTGAGAATGAGCCATCTTTTAATCACAGTGAGTTTTCAGATTGTCTAACATTGAGTCACACTTCAATAAACAAACCAGATGTTCTCCGAAGAGAAGAAGAGGAGGAGAGTGAAAAGGATACATTTCTGATGCGTGGTGAGTGCTACAACCCACTCATATTTCCACAAAAATCTAACAGCAAAAAAGGTGCCCTGCAGAGAGAAGAGGAAGAGGAGAGTGAAGATGACCCTGCCATGAACAGTAAGTTCTTTATTGTCCTTGATCCGTAAAAATATTTTAAACAGTGAAAGATAACACTAACCGGAAGGATGAATTTGAAAACGCGAAGGACTCCCTTCCACTTCCGATGTGTAGTGAGACTTTATGCTTACTGAATCGCCAATGACACTAACAAATTTAAAACCAGAATGGAATTGTGCTGAAATAGATGGTAATTTAATTCTTGAGCTCACTTTTAGTTCAACTCGTTACTGATAACAATGATAGATCAAATATATACACCGGCAGCATCATCCTGTGAGCATTCAATTCCTTTGACTTCTACTCATTTGAACTTTTTACAAGGGGAATTAAATGATGCCCCTGAATCCGCTAGTGTATATTTTTCAAGAAAGCGACATTCTCCACCAAGTATAAATATATCTTGCCTATCTGGGTGACTTTGCTCAAACACACTGGTAGAGACACTACAAAAGTACACTCTGAAAAATCTATTTCGGCAGTTGAGAAAAGAGAAGGTCCTGGGAGCGTCACTTATTCCAAGAGGTAATACTTTTATATTATACATCAGAAGAAGAACTGATGCTTTTCTTGCAGGTTCTTTGAAGGAGCTTTCGGAAAAAGGGTCTTCCATTGAACTGAGATCTAACACAGCGATATCCTTCCCCTCCAATCCTACCTCAGGAGGTAAACTGAGAGTGCCATTAGAGAATTCGAAATCATCATCAAAAAGAGAGTTACAAATTGCACAGAGACGTCCTGTAGTATCCTTCCTCTCAAACTCTGATTTGGGCGGTTCATCGGAGGGTTCGGAACTGCCTTCGGAAGGAGATTTTGCACGGAGACGCCAACATATTACTGCTGTATCTTGTCTCTCCGAGCTCAATTATGATGGTATGGTCATAAATTTATATTATTTTATATGGTGCTGATCAAGTTTCCCACCAGGTCTGCCATTTGAGCCATCAGAGGGTTTGGTATTACCTACGGAAGGAGATTCTATTGTACGGAGATGCCAACATATCACTGCAGTATCTTGTCTCTCTGATCTCAGTTATGATGGTATAGTCATAAATTTATATTATTTTATATGGTGCTGATCAAGTTTCCCACCAGGTTAGTCATTCAGAGAATCAAGAATATCTGGGAAACCAGAGGTCGGGGCATCCGATTCACATCCTCCCGTCCCGAAACGGAAAGGCATAACTGCTATATCCCTTCTATCTGAAATTAACAATTGTGGTATATTTAACCTTCCTATTGCCATTATATCTTTCCAAAGATTGTTTTCTCAGAAGCAAAGCAGACGGATCAAGATCTATCCAGTCTTAGAAGTGGAGAATCTACTGAGTCCTGAGAAGCGGATTCTCTCATCCAAAGATCTCTTGAAGTCGGAACATTGTCTTCAAATATTACACACAGCGAGACCTCAGATGAATACCAGCCATCTGGAAGAGATCACTCCCTGCCCATTCCTTGTGTTCCGAACGAAAATTATGAATACCCTTTAGGAATTGAATCAGAATCGCAGGACTCCGTAAACGATATCAGAATTCAACTCAGTGAGACATTTAATAATACGTGGTTCATACGGACTAAAGCAGTACAGAACGAATGGTCTCGAACCCTTCCATATGGGCTGTTTCCATCCAGGAGATCGACAGTCTTCATCCGAAGAACTACGTGTCTGGAAGCATTATAAACCTGTTTCTTTTGCTCGAAAGTTACAGGAACATGAAGGAAAATCATTGTCATTTTGTGGACCTCTTTATGACTTCATCCGGGGGAACCCTGGATGCCGAAGAAATAGCCCACTTCCACTCGCATTCCGGCCTCTTTTCAAATCCACAACTGTCACTGTCTATGAAGCCTGTCATGTTCATAATTTGCAAGCATCAACATTATTTCACGGTCTGGTTTGATTACAAGGCAAACCATGCATGGGTTTTTGGTCGGGATCCCAAACCTTCAACTTCTGGTCTACATTGCCACGTTCCTTGGGATGAATGGGATGGTAAGATGTATTGGAGAAGAATTGCGTCCTTATTTGGATGGAACATCCCCAACATGGACCCTACAGTGAATACTTATGAATTTCCACAGGTTTCTTTTTCTTTTACAATTTCCCCTTCCTGTATTGATTGATCCTCTCACAGAATTTTTTGGACTGTGGCCCAATATCAGTCTCAATTACTCTGTATCTGTTGAAACATGGACTGGACGCCTACCTGAAATCAATCCCTGGGAATCAATCTCCCTGTGTGGAATGTGCCCATGTTCTCAGGGAACAGCTCTTGGAATGTGTTGTGCAAAACACTTTGGATTGTTACAGTTGGTGGAGAGATTATAAGGAAAAAGAGGCGTGGTTGGAAGAACCATCCCATGAAGTCCTGGATATAATCCATCATGAAGAACCGGATCAATCGACTAGGGTCACAGCTTTGAAGGTCATTCTTTCCAGATCAAAAGACAGATGCAAGAAATGTAACGCGCACACCACTCACCATGTCTCCGTCCCACCGCCTGTGGAAGATTCGGCGGACTCCGATGACTCTGATGGCACGAACAGCCCCAGTTCCGGTTCGGAAGAACTTGCCATTCAACAGCGCTTTTCATCGCATTTAAGAAGCTTGAAAATAATGCGAAATGCTCATGATCGTTCTGTTTGGAAGCACAGAGCTTCCAGAATGTCATCCCAGGCGATATCCCTTCTGGCACAAAGCTATCAGGCCCTTCCTGCCGATGACTCCTTCGATGACTACTTGGATGGTCCTACATTGGAGAATTTACAGGACTCGATAAGAAAGAACTCAGAGGATGAGACACGCTCTAGCTGGGACTACTTCAAGGACTACGGATATAGACTCCTTCCAGACTTCGCCGTGACGTTCAATCAACAAGACCCGATCACTGTCGCAGACCATCTACTTCCCGTTGGAGATCCACAATTCATAGATCCGTCTCCCTGCGACGATACGATCTATCATTCCCTATCTGTGGATCGCACTGGACAACCTCTTCAGGTTCTCGTACAGGATGCAGACATTATGGGGATGAGTGAGATGTTGGACATGGCAGGGGAACAAAACTCGTCCCGCAGCATTGAACTCTTCGTTCGTGGAAAAAACCTGGTCCAGGGAAATTATATCTGCTTCCGACCGGAAAGAGACACAGTGCAGATCACTGCTGGGGAAGTCCGAACCATGCTGGACATCGACAGCATTATCTGGATCACACACAAGATTCGCGTACTTTGCTGCCTTAAAGTCAACGTCATGCCATACTTTGCAGGCAAAGCTCCCATTCCAAAGAACAACCATTGTGAGGTAGAGATCCTCTTTCCTCAATCCATCCAAGACCAGGAGAAGGGTGGATGCTCTGAGTGGTTTACAAAATCCGTCCCTGTCAGCAACATTCCACACGTCCCTTTTGCACAAGCAGGAGATGGAACAGGGAGCATCAACTTCTACGTCGCCTTTCCTCGCATGATTCATAAGCACCCCAAGACCGGTCGTTCCTCGACCCTCATCCCCTCTCCGGTTCAGATAGTCTGGATAACTCAGGTCTTGTTGCCAGCAATAAGAGCCACCTCCCCCCAAGAGGTACGGGAGTATTGTGATTTCACATATGAGGAGTGGAAGTGGAAGGCGACCACGAACAACCAGCTGAAGCCTTCTAGGGTTCTCACGCTTGATCCCACTACGATAGAGCACTTGGTAGACCACATGCGTGGCCTCATCTCTGACAGTAATGATGGTTCTCTCGATGCCTTTGATTCCTTCTTCTTCATTGTGGATGCTAGAGGAATCAAGCTGAACACGATCACGGTCAGAGGTCGTTCTATGGATCCATTAGTCAACCTCTACAAGGAGATTCCTGCCTTGGATTGGGAATATATGATGTGCTGCAAGAACGGCCAGCTGGTTCTAGACTTGGGTATCTCCTATCATCCCGATCCGGTGGATAAGCAGCCTCTCATCGGCCTATGGAAGCTCAACTCGATCCATGCCTCATATTCGAAGGCAGGAATGAATAAACCTCGTGAGTTCAAGACCTGTACTATGCCCAGATATGGTGGACTCCAGGCGACCATGGAAAGCGTTCGCAAACGATCTGTTCAGCTTACTTTTAGGTCGACATACAACCTGGTGTTTGAGGCCTTCCGCAGGCCAGGTCAAGAAGAGAAGTTCTGTGAGGATGCAGAAGCATATGCAAACACGGCACTCTTTCAGAAAACTTGTCATGACTTTGTGACCATCTATCGTAGAACCAAGTCTAAATCCTTTGAAGTTCGGGAGGAGATCAGAGGGAGCGGGTTCGCAATCAAGGAAGCCCTGAAATCAGTTTGGAACAGGGTCGGTTAGGTTTCATCTTTCCATGTATCCCTACTGATACTGATTTGTTTAAGGCTGGAGAATATTTGGAGTCAGATCCAATCCACTGGATTTCATCTGAGATTTTCAGCAAGTTCATGACCAGACAAATTGAAGAACTTAGATTCATCCAAGGCCGTTTCTTCAAGCAACCAAGAACAAACTATGGAATAATGACCAGCATCATCGTTCATCTTCTTCGGAATGTTTCCTTTGCAGTGCCACCCAAACATCCCCATCTCATCAAGGCCTTGATGGATCTATCATATGATGGTGTTATTCAGCGCTTTGGGTTATTCTTCCTGCATGACTTGGATCCAGTAACTGGAGAGAATCCTGTTATCTGCCAGGAGGACAATGCAGATGTAGCACACAGGCTAGGATCGCGCTTGAAAAAGGGAAACAAGCCCCAGAAACCTTGTTCCGCCGAGCGGAACACGGAACCGACCACGGAATATCCGCTCGGAGAATGGCCTATATGGGACGAACTCCTCGAGTGCCTGGAAAAAGATCCATCTGGCATCACAAAGTACTGGAGGTGGAATAGTGTCAAAACGTGGGATGCATATGCTTCGGAACTGTTCATCTCATTCACCAATGACCTATGGCTTACGGTAGAGCCCTCCCGATTCCGGAGGTGTCCCGATCGCACGACTACTCTCGAGGAGGCCATGGGATCATGGTCAGTTTCTCATGTTCTCGATGTCCTCTTGAGCGTCAGATTTCTACCCAACTCCTATGGACTGACTAAAAAAACGAGGAGATGCTGGGACTTTGCCAACCTTTTTGAAGTATTCTTCCCTCAAGTTGACACCCTCCCGCCCAAATCGGTTTGGATGCGCTTTTGCAAAAGAAACGGTTATCTCCAGACTTTCTCCCAATTCCAAACAACTCTTTCCGATGAACAGTTTCTAAATGTAAAGCAAAACCTTGCGGAGTTGCTCAACCAAGCACAATGTCTCCCACATGGCATAAAGGCTACGCATTCCACTATAGGAAGAGTATGGGCAGGCTCTCACAGAACCATTAACATGCGCACAAATTCTACATGTTATAAAATAAAGGGAATTCGTACTGCAAAGCCCACTGCTGCTAGGAAAAAGGTGATGCGCATAAACCTTCCCTCTGAGCAAGTCATTACTCGTCTTGATGAAGCTCATGGAATTTACAAAAGTGCATCCAAAATCCGACAGAGACAAGAAAAGAGGTCTGCCAAGTCAAGACATAAAAGGATTCCACCAAGAAATGGAATGGGAACTGGAGCTGGAGATTGATTGATTGACTATTACCGACCCCGGGAAGGAGGGGCCAATACTTAACCTTTGGTTAGGTTAGGTTAGGTTTAGGTGGACTTATGACTTCATAAGCCAGTCAAACAATCTATTTTTCCAAAGAGTCGGTGAGATGAATTCTGGTCATGAATTCTGGTGCAGAAAACTAGTTATGGTATGGGATGTACAGAAGTTTTGTGATCCTCCCCATACCAGTAAATTGAGCAAACCACCAAATGAGAAAATACTATTGAACCCATTGAATATACTGACTCGGCCACGAGAAGTCAACCAAAATTGACCTTGGTGGACGACTTCCAATCTCCAAGAACCGAGATGGTGAATTTGATTCCATCACCGTCACGGTTGATCTCTGTTAGATGGTGCATCTTGTGCCAGGCCGCACAAACTATACTGCAAAAAAGACATTGCCGAACTTGTATTTGTCAGAATGTAACTCGGTCTAGTTCTGATGCTTCCGACGTTTCCGATGACTTATGAAATTCCTGCACAGCCACTTCCGATATTTCCGAAGCACCTTTGCTCTGGAAAGACCGGAAACATCGGGTCTTTGATATATTCTCATACATAGCATTTTTGAACATTCCAGAGTTTTATGTGATCTCAACTCCACCCATATTTTTACCTTTACGTTACCTTCTTCTCACCTCAGTCGTGTTTCACACCAGGGCAGTGACTGAGGTGAGACTCTAGTTGTTCTCTTCATTGTAACTCTAGCTAATGTACTGTTGTGGGCACACTTGCCCTTACTATAGTTCAGTATTCTCAGAAATCTACTAGTTACATGGAT
>JBBPUG010000220.1:0-33108 GCA_038094535.1 Tubosaeta aff. alveolata
GGGACGTACTGCACCACAGCCTCTCCTTTTCCGACCAGGTCATCTTGGACAAAGTGGTATGTCCGTTGGATATGTTTTGTCCGAGCGCGGAATTGTGGGTCCCAGCATAAGATGATTGTGGCCTGGTTGTCACAATGAAGTGTGGTTGGTCCAGTCTGTGGATGTCCACTTTCTTCAAAAAAGGTCCAAAGCCATGTGAGATGTTGTCCTGCATTGCTGAGTCCGATGTACTCCAATTTGGTTGAGGACAGGGCGACCATACTCTGCAGTTTTTTGGACCAGGAGATGGCACCTTGATTGCTTATGAAAATGCATCCAGAGACGGACCTGAAGTTGTCAGGGTTTTGTGACCATCCAGTGTCTGAGAAACTGTAAAAGTCCATGTCCAGTGACACTTTGTTTCCATCAAACCAGAGTTCCATGTCTGTGGTGCCTCAGACATAACGGAGAACATGTTTTGCAGCATTCCAATGACAGTTTTTGGGGGCAGAGCTAAAACGACTGAGGGTTCCAATGGAATACACAAGGTCCAGTCACATTCCCATCATGAGGTACATGAGTGAACCTATTACTGTTAGGTACAACACCTTGATTCTGTTGATGACCATCTCCGGTATTGTGAAATTGTCCTCTGGATTGTTTGCAGGCAGCAACAGGCTGTGGAGCATAGGAGATTGGCATGGAGTGGAGTTGGCCATTCTAGTGCACTGAAGGACAGTCTGTGTATATTGGGTTTGTGACAAGGAGATGGTATGGAGCTTTCAGTTATGTCGGACTTCAACTCCTAGGATGAACTTCACTTCTCCAAGGTCATGTATTTTGAAAGTGGATGATAGCGATGATTTGACAGAGTTCATAAAGTTTCATGTGCTGGCAGCAAGGAGCAGATCATCGATGTATACGACTAGGAAACAGACCTGATTTTGTTTTCAGAGCATATAGAGGCATGTCTCTGCATTTAGTTTGGTGAAGCCGAGTTCTTCTAACTTTTTGTCTAGTGTTTTGTTCCATGTTCAGCCTGCCTGTTTAAGTCTGTACAACGATCTCCAAAGTTGCCAACAGTATCTGGGTTGGATGGGTACTCCTTCCAGAGGTAGAAGGTATAGTTCCTCTTCCAGTTCTCCATTCAGGTATGCAGTAGAGACGTCCATTTGATCCAACTCCAGATTGTATTTTGCAGCCAGGGCCATAATGGTCTGTACAGAGTCGAGGTTTGCAACCAGAGCAAATACATCTTTATAATCTACGCCTTCCTTTTGGGTGAAGCCCTATGCAACGATCCAGACTTTATATCAGTCCATGTCTCCATTTTCATTGCGTTTGATTCGGAAAACGGGCTTGAAGGTAATCAGAGTTACTCTGGTAGGGAGTGGAACTGTTTCATATACATGGTTAGCATTGAGGCTGAGGAGCTCTTCCTCCACCATGGATCTCCATTTATCTGCATCCGAACATTGGTAGGCTTCTTTTATGGTCTTTGGGAGGTTTTCTTCCATAGGTCCATGGGCAATTCCAGCAAAGATGTGATCGTGGAGTTGATCAGAGCTGTAGAAGGCTCCAGGCACATCAGGAGTTTCATCAGGGGTTTCTTCATCAGACTCCATAGGTTCCAGAGTGTCTTCAATCTCAACTTCTTCAGCAGAGTCTTCATAACCCCCTGTTTCCATTGCACTTCCTTGTCTATGGTGTGTTGGTAGTCCTGGCTTTTGTTTGCAGGTTTTCACACACGCCTTCCCCTGTGAACTCCTCCAATCATCTGTGCAGGTGGATGTACCGGAGTTTGTGATGGAGTTGGTTTAGGAGTTGGAGGTTGGAGGTGGAGTTGGCTGAGCTTGTCCACTAGATCGAGGACTTCATCTGGGTCATGAATATCTCCCACTGAAGCTGGAGGGGGTGCTGCAGCTTGTTCATCATCCTCCTTGTCTGGAGTTGTTTCGGGTGTCCATACTGGATGGGTGTTGAGTCCCTCCCACTGATCCTCAGATGCACAAATCCAAGGAGTAGCTTTGGAGTTGGAGATGGTATTGGTTTCGTCGAAAGTGACATGTCAACTGGAGATGATGGTCCGATGCTCTATGTTATGCTTGGCCCAGATAAGGTCGAGCATAGCCTCAAAGGTCAAAGGTTCAAGGTAGTCGCTTGTCTCTGCAACGAGAACACTGCCTTTCACTGCAGTGAGATCAAAGGAGTCAAGGGTTCAAGGAGCACCTCTTGTTGAGAGGAAGGTGCAAGTTCTCTGTAAGGAGCACAAGGGGAACGATGGAAGTACAAGGTCAAGATTGAGGAGGTCTAACTTAGGGTATAGAATCTGTACCCGAAGGTTTATATACTAAGTGGAACAAACAAAGGTAAACATAGAGTGAGTCACAAGTCATAAGATGAATGAGTCATATTGTGTGAGAAAGACGGAAGAATGAATCATGAAGGAATAAGCCTGATGACGAGCAAGTGCGATGGAATCGGATGGGTGAGTCATCAGGGAAAAGAAACGTGTCCATGTACACAAATGTCCAAAAGGGGAACACAGGGAAAGAAAATGTAACATTACCCCTGTGCTAGAGTCAAAGCTCTGATGAAGACATTTTAGTAATCATCCCTGGTGGGGGATCCGGTGATGTTGTCCCAAGCTGTTTGATCCCAGACATCCTCATGGTCTACTGGAGAGAGAGGACAAGGGGAAGCACTACGTTGGCAGTTACGACAAGGGGGCCTTCCTCCAGTGGTAATGCGAGCGGTTCATCGACTATGATGGGTGGACAAGGTAGAGGATCTTGAAGATGTCGGTGGTGAGGATGGAGTGGGAGACATTCCTAGGCTGAATGTAGTAGCTCCTTGGACAATGCAAGGACAGTTCACCTGGATATGACCAGGGCGAGTACAAAGACAAAAGGGGCATTGATATTCTGGACAGTCAACACAACGATGTCCCAAACGCCTGCATGAAAAGCATGCTCTAGAGTACCTTGGGTCTTCCAGCCTAAGGGGGCGGTCTCAGATACCTTCCCTCCTAATGCATTCCCTAGCCATGATGGCTCCAAAGATAGTGCTCTCTTCAGCAGTCAGAGGAGCTAAGGAAGCTTTGGGTATGGGAGGAGTAGGAACAGGTTATGGAACAGGAGGAGGTACAGGTTGAGGTGGGGAACATGTTAAAGTATCTAAATAAAGGGCAATAATGCCCAACTCAGAATGTGCCACGAGTACTGAGCACAACTGAGGTGAGACGAAGAAGTTGAAAGGGTTAAATAGTGACGAGGATACATGCTTGCTAAACTCCGGAAAAGTCCAGAACAGGATAGGTGAAAATAGGCGTGCTGCTTTGGGAAATAACAAAGAGCACAGCAGCGCGTGTTCAGAGGAAGTAGGAGCACCACCAAGCGATCTACACGAGGTAAAACTATACTGCAATGGGTATGTGTAAGTCCAAAAGAGGTAGGATGAAAAACAAGCGAAAGAAGACCAGGGTTGGTCTCTGTACAAACTCCAGAGTTGTCCGGAGTTATACTTTGACACTCCCACTTGAGCGCAGCCATAGACCCATGGTCCTTATGAACTTCCAATGTTGTTCACGAGGCAGGGGTTTCGTGAGAATGTCAGCTACCATATCTCTGGTAGGGACATACTGGACCACGGCCTCCTTCTTTCCAACCAATTCATCCCGAACGAAATGGTACTTCCGTTGGATGTGCTTTGTCCGAGCATGGAACTGCGGGTCCCAGCATAGAATGATAGTGGCTTGATTGTCACAATGAAGCATGGTCAGTCTAGTTTGTGGATGTCCGATTTCTTCAAAAAAGGTCTGAAGCCATGTGAGGTATTGTCCAGCATTGCTAAGTCTGATGTACTCTGATTTGGTAGAAGACAGAGCAACCATGCTTTGCAGTTTGCTGGACCAGGAGATGGCGCCCTGGTTACTGATGAAGACATATCCGGAAACAGATCTGGAGTTGTCTGGGTTTTGTGACCATCTGGCATCTGAGAAACCGTGAAAATCCATGTTCAATGACACTTCATTTCCGTTGAACCGGAGTTCCATGTCTGTGGTGCCTTGGACGTAGCAAAGTATGTGTTTTGCGGCATTCCAATGACATCTTTTGGGAGCAGGGCTGAAACGGCTGAGAGTTCTGATGGAGTATGCGAGGTCTGGTCACGTTCCCATCATGAGGTACATGAGTGAGCCTATGACCATTAGGTATGACACCTTAGTTCTGTTGATGGTCATCTTCGATACTGTGGAGTCATCCTCCGGATCATTTGCGGACAATGACAGGCTGTGAAGCATAGGTGATTGGCATGGTGTGGAGTTCACCATTCCGGTGCGCTGGAGAACAGTTTGCGCATACTGCGTTTGCAATAAGGATATGGTGTGGAGCTTTCGGTTGCATCGGACTTTAACACCTAAGATGAACTTTGCTTCCCCGAGGTCATGCATTTTAAAGGTGGACAATAATGATGATTTCACAGAGTTCATAAAACTCCACATGCTGGCAGCAAGGAGTAGATTGTCGACATATACTACGAGAAAACAGACCTGATTTTGTTTTCGGAGGACATAGAGACATGTTTCTGCATTTAGTTTTGTAAAGCCAAGTTCTCCCAACTTTTTATCCAGGGTCTTGTTCCATGTCCAGCCTGCTTGTTTGAGTCCGTACAACGATCTCTGAAGTCACCAACAATATCCAGGCTGAATGGGTACTTCCTCCAGAGGAAGGAGGTACAGCTCTTCTTCCAGTTCTCCGTTTAGGTATGCAGTAGATAAAGGAACAGGAATAGGGTGGCAAGTCCTAACACGGTCCTCTGGTGTGCAGTGCCAGGGAAAGGATAATCGCCAAGTGAAGAGACTCACTTGACTTGCAGAGTACTTGGTGAAGGTATAGAGATAATCTCCTTGGAGATTAGATAGTGGGGCAATAGAACAATATGAAAGAAGCAAAGATAAAAGCTTATTGTAACCGTAAATACATGAAACTATTTATACGTTTCAGGTACACATGGAATTTCCTAATACAGCATAGCAACACGGGGCATGAGGATGCCATGAGGCACTAGGCTGTGTTAGTTCAAACTCAGCAAACACTGCCTCCCTATTGTTCTGTACTGCCATATTGCAAATACACTGCAATGCTGACAGATGCTATGCTTAAGGCTATGCTGCTGACTGAGTAGCTTACCAATCCACTTTATAGCATGAGTCATACTCATTAGTCATGAGTGATGCAGAACGTCTATGACTGATCCTTTCAGTCCAGGTCAGTCCAAGTCAGTCCACTATCCGGTTAATCTGGTTCCAGACTGTATAACTCCGGACTATCTCAATCTGGACATCCGTACTTCCAGACTACAATCTGGAGTACTGGAGTTCAGTCATTTCGACAGTAGAGACGTCCATTTGATCCAACTCCAGATTATATTTTGCTGCTAGGGCCACGATGGTTCATACGGAGTTGAGGTTTGTGACTGGAGCGAATACCTTTTTGTAATCTACACCTTTCTTTTGGGTGAAGCCCCACACAATGATCCGGACTTTATATCGATCCACATCTCCGCTCTCATTGCGTTTAATTTGGAAGACAGGTTTGAAAGTGATCAGAGTTATTCTGGTGGGGAGCGGAACTGTCTCATATACATGGTTTGCGTTAAGGCTGAGCAGCTCTTCCTCCACCACGGATCTCCATTTATCTGCGTCCGGACGTTGGTAGGCTTCTTTTATGGTCTTTGGGAGGTTCTCTTCTGTAGATCCGTGGGCGATTCCGGCGAAGATGTAATCGTGGAGTTGATCAGAGGTACAGAAGGCTCCTGGCACATCAGGGGTTTCATTAGAGGTTTCTGCATCAGACTCCATGGGTTCCAGAGTGTCTTCAATCTCAGCTTCTTCAGCGGAGTCTTCATGACCCCCTGTTTCCGTTGTGCTTCCTCATCTAAGGTGCATTGGTAATCCTGGTTTCTGTTTGCAGGTTTTCATGCATGGCTCCCCCTGCGAACTCCTCTGACCATTTGTGCAGGAGGATGCACTGAAGTTTGTGACAGAGTTGGTTCAGGAGTTGGAGGTTGGAGGTGGAGTTGGCTGAGTTTATCTGCTAAATTGAGAATTTCATCTGGGTCGTGAATGCCTCCCACTGAAGCTGGAGGGGGTGTTGCAGCTTGCTCGTCGTCCTCCTCATCCAGTGTTGTTTTGGGTGTCCATACTAGATGCATGTCGAGTCCCTCCCACTGATCCTCAGATGCACAAATCCAAGGAGTAGCTTCGGAGTCAGAGATGGTATTGGTTTCATTGAAAGTGACATGTCAACTGGAAATGATAGTCCAGTGCTCTAGGTCTAGGAGTTTGTATGCTTGCTGTCCATGTGTGTAGCCAAGCATGACACACTTTTGTCTGTGGGCTCGGAACTTTCCTTTTTGCTGCTCTTTGGGGATTAAAGCATATCCGATGCATCCGAAAGGCCGGAACAGAGTTGAGTCAACCGGTCGCTTGAATATCACATGGTATGGTGTGTCTCCGTTTAAGGCAGAGGTCAGACTTTGGGCAGAGATGTATGCGGCAGTGGACATGGCATCTGTCCAAAAGGACTTCAGAAGTTTTGAGTCCTCGAGCATGTAGTTGGCAAGGAGTGACAGCATTTGGTTCATGCGTTCAGCCAGTCCATTTTGTTCTGGAGTGTATGGTGTGGAGGTTTCTAGGAATGTACCTTCACTCCTGAGTACGTCTTTGAAATCTTTATTTGTGTACTTGCTCCCTCCGTCGCTTCGGATAAACTGGACATGTAGGTCTGAGAAGCATTCCGTGGTGATTTCCGTGCGGAGGAAGTTTTGGACGTTGGACTTCCAGCAGAGATAGGTGTCACAGACATCGCTTTTGTGCTTGAGAAAATAAATCCACAGGAATCGACTGTAGTCATCAACGATTAGGAGCCAGTACCTGTACCCCTTATGGGATTTTGGAGATATCAGACCTCCGATGTCCGTGTGTACCATTTGTAGAGGAGCTGAGGTGCATGGGTGCTCATGTGATTTGAAGGGTAGTTTCTTTAGTTTCCCAATGGTATATGGTTCACAGAACTCTGGTGTTCTGGTGAGTTTGTCGATGCCTCGTAGTTGACCTTTTCGTACCATTGTCTGAATTTGCAGTATGGAAATGTGTCCTAGTTGGCGGTGCAAAGTGTTTATGTCAACGGAGATGAGACTGGAATCCGGAGTACGTGTCGGAGTTACTGCAGCATGATACAGTCCATTTTTGTGATGTCCAAGCATGACAGTGTAATGTCCTTTTCTTATAGAGCAGAAGTTTGATATCCCTGGGAATGATGTACAGAATCCTAATTTGGACAGCTTAGGTATGGAGATCAAAGATAGTGTGAACTCTGGTACATGTAGGACATCGCTGAGGGTGATTTTGTAGCAGTTTTTGTTGACGCTTGAGCAGAGGATTACTGTTCCTATTCCGATTGCGTGTACAATGGAGTTGTCACCAAATTGGACTGGACGTGCGGGGGAGAGTCCGGAGTATGTGGAGAACCAATTTCGATGAGGTACCATGTGTGATGTTGCTCCGGAGTTGATAATAATGGTCTCCTCTGGCGAATTCTTGGGATTGGACAAGATGTAGGCCTGAATACGTTTGTATAAGGCACGATCTACATGAGCACTAGCTATGTTCGTCTTGTCTGGCAGTTTAATGTCCAGGTTGGGATCTCCTTCTGCTGCATTTGCTTTCTCCTTTTTGTACTTCTCCTTAAGCTCCTGCGGCCACCACTTAGAACTTTGGCATTCCTCCGTACTATGTCCGCTAGTCTGGTGGTACTTGCAATGCTTTGTGCTCTTCTTCTTCCATTCTCCTTTGACATTTGGGGAGTGAGCGGAGTTGAGTTTGGCGGAGAGCTTTAGTCTAGTGTTTTTGGAGAGAATGCGGATTTCGACAGAGTTGAAAGTGAGCTTGCTCTCGTCGATGGTGTTGATGACCGACGATGCCAAGGTGCTCCATTCCGGAGTTTTAGGGAGCGAATGGAGAAGGATGAATGCGAGGATTTTGGAGTCGACAACATACTTCATTCCTGCTAGTCGGGTCTCCAGTGTACGAATGGACACGATGTGCTCGGAGATGTCGGATTTTCCGTCCCACTCTGATGTGAATAGTTGGCAAGGTCCTAGATGATGCCATGTGCCTTTTCGTCTCACTTAGTCCATTTTCGGACTCCGTCTCCTGAGCTGATGGTGATGGAGGCAGAGCTTTGAGGCTTGGCAGAGGCGGAGACGGAGGCACCAGCGGTTGGGCAGACGTCTGAACTGAGTACGACTCCAAGGACCTTTTCCCTGCAGAGTTTGGTGGAGATGCGTAGTTTCCATACTTGGAAATTTTCAGGTCCGAGTAGAGTGGGGCATTCCATGATCGAGGAGTTTTCAGAGGGCATCGGAGATGCAGTAACAATTATGCTGTGTAGGTGGAGTTGTGTGAGGTCACAGAGTATAGTGCTAGCGTGTGCTAGCAGGGCTCATAACCTGTTAAAGTATCTAAATAAAGGGCAACAATGCCCAACTTAGAATGTGCCACGAGTACTGAGCACAACTGAGGTGAGACAAAGAAGTCGGAAGGGTTAAATAGTGATGAGGATACACGCTTGCTAAACTCCGGAAAAGTCCAGAACAGGATAGGTGAAAATAGGCGTGCTGCTTCAGAAAATAATAAAGAGCGCAGCAGTGTGTGTTCGGAGGAAGTAGGAGTGCCACCAAGCGATTGACACGAGGTAAAACTATACTGCAATGGGTATGTGTAAGTCCAAAAGAGGTAGGATGAAAAACAAGCGAAAGAAGACCGGAGTTGATCTCTGTACAAACTCCGGAGTTGTCCGGAGTTATACTTTGACAGAAGGCAGTACAGAGGTCTCAAGTAGACATTGTTGTGAAGCAGCTAATTCTCGGAGGTATCGTCGCAAGTCCTCACAGAACTTGTTGTATCCTATTTGGAAGGCTAGGGCTGTGGCTGAGTGTCAGATAGCGGCCTAAATGGCCTGGGCACAAGTGACTGCACTGTTTGGCCAGCTGGGGGATCCCGGATCAATGATGGAGAGGAGTTCATTTTGCCGAAGGATAAAGGTGAGAGCAGCAAATGGGGAGTCAAGATCTATATAATGTTCGATGGGACTGGCTAGCCGAGGGTCATTGATATACTCCAGGAGGGCAGTCTCATAAGTCTGCGAAGGTTCTGTGATACAAAGTTAGTGGGCATAGATGGGGACATCAACAGAGACTACAGCGGAGGGATCCAGAGATCTGGTAGGTAGAGGGGCAGGGAAATTGTCTTCAGTGGCAAGGGACATATGCCAAACACAGGGTTGGGAGGGGGGCAGCATAGGAGAGCTGGGAGCTTTGGGAGTGGGAGCAACGAAGGATGAGGGTAGTTCAAAGTTGTCAGGGGAGTAAAGTTCGGAAGTAATAGCAGGAATGTTGTAGATGTTCGCAATGCCCAGAGAAGGAGAGAGCACTAAAGTAGAAATGGATAATGAAGAAGGAGAGGAAATGGAATCAGCTAAGGTAGTGGAAGAAGCAATGGAAGAAACTGAGGCAGGGTGAGGGCAGGGATATTCAATAGCCATGAGTTTATCTTTTACAAGTGTGAGTGCGAGTGGTAGAAGGGGAAGAAGCGTGAGAGGGGAAATCTGAAGGTTGGTGCTTTTTATATTCATCTAGAGCAGACTTGGCATTTTTCAAGTCCTGTTCTGGTTGCCAAGAGTCTTCATTGGCTGTGTACCCTTTCCATCAGATCAGGTATCAGTGAGCCGTCGGTTTCCCATGATGTCATAATATCCACTTCACCTCCCATTCTTCTTCACCATCAATCAACTGCGGAGGTGGAGCTGGGAAGTTTGGTCCATGAACGGCATTTTCATGATAGAGGGACAGGAGCGAAGCGTGGAACACAGGGTGAATCTTCTAGGTCTTTGGAAGGCAGAGTTGGTAAACAATTGGGGAAAGAACTTTGGTAATCTCAAAGGGTCCTTCCCTTTTGGGAGTGAACTTCGGGTTGACAATAAAGTGTTTCAGGTTTCTGGCTTCCAGCCATACCTTGTCTCCTTTGGCAAAGGGGACAAACTTCTGACAAGTGCAGGAGGCCATGACCTGTTGTGCCAGTTCATGTGCCACTAGTGCTTCATCTCTAGCAGCAGAGAGTTCTTTGAGGTGAGATTCCACTGCGGGGATGTTGGTTTCAGAGATAACTGTAGGAAGGGCACATGGTTCGAAGCCAAGCATGAGAAAGAACGGGGATTTGTTGGTGACAGAGTGAGGGCGGTGATTGTGTGTGAATTCAGCGTGGGGAATCATTTCAGACCATGAGGTAGGGTTGTTTCCACAGAAGATTCTCAGATAAGTTTCTACTTCTTGATTGACACATTCAGTTTCTCCGTCAGACTGAGGGTGATACACAGTGGATAGGGAAAGGTCATAGTTCAGGAGTCATCCAAGTTCTTTGGCGAATGCAGATGTGAATTGTGGTCCATGATCAGAGATAATTTTGTCATAAAGGCCAAAATGGAGGTATACTTTGTGGAAAAAAAGGGTCATGATCCCTTCGGTGGTAGTGGTTTTCTTAGTGAGGCAAAGAATTATCCCCTTTGTAAGCCTGTGGTTGACCATAACCAACAGAGAATCAAAGCCACCAGAGAGAGGGAGGTCAGTGATCATATCACAGGACACTTGTTGGAAAGGGCATGAGGATTTGGGGGGAATGGGGGTCAGGGGAGGGACAGTAGGATGAGTGTTCGCTTTGTTCTGTTGACAGATAGAACACCCTTCAACATATTTGCACATGTAAGTTGCAAGGCCAGGCCACCAGAACTCTGAAGATACCAATTGGCAAGTTTTAAGATAGCCTGGGTGACCAGCAGTGGAGTGATCATGAGACCATTCCAGGATGGAATGTCAAAGGGTATCATTGGGGGGAATATAGACCTGTCCTTTGTAAGTGAGGATGCCACTGTCATATTTCCAGTCTTCCATCTAATGGCGGACAGTGGCAGGCAGGTCTGGGGAAAGGGCAAGAACTTTGGTTTTAACAAGGAGGTCATTGGCTGAGGCAGAGGTGATGTGTTGAGTGAGGGTGGCATTGACAAGATTTACAAAGAGTGATGGTGGTAGGAGAGTAACTCCTTCATTGTCGGAGGTATCTGAGGAGGAGAACAAGTCTGGTCAACAAGATAAAGTGTCGGGGCCAGCCAGGAGCTTTCCAGGGACATGAATGATTTTGAGGTCAAAGCTGGCAAGATGAAGGAGCCATCTGGCTTGGCATCGGTTGAGGTTTTGGGGAGCGTGGAAGTAGAGTAAGTTCTTATGATCTGTGAAGACCTGGACTGGGAATGGGGATCCATGAAGGTAGTGTCACCAGGTCTTCAGGGCACAGATGATTGCAAGGAGTTCATGATCATAGATATCATAGTTGCGTTCAGTGGAGGAAAAGGAGGTGGACATGTAGGAACAGGGGTGCCAATCACCGTTAGAGTCTGTCTGAAGGAGTATTGCTCCAGAGGCGAATTTGGAGGCGTCGGTGGCGATTGTGAACAGTTTGGTAGGGTCGGGTAGTTGGAGGACAGGCTTTGACAGAAAAAGCTCCTTGAGAGATTCAAAGAACTGTTGACAGGTGGGAGTCCAGGACCAAGGGTGATCCTTCTTTGTAAGGTCAATGAGGGGGCGAGTGTTACAGTCTCATTATTTTCACTTCGCACTTTCGCTTTCTTTCATTATTTTATCTTCATTAGGATCTTATCAAGGGTCACAGCCATGCTATGCAGTAAGTGCTAACTTGATACGTGTTACAGCCAGGCTGTGCCTTAAGTGCTGACATATACCTGATCCGATCTATGACTCACTCAGACTCATTTCATTTACTTCAAACATGTAACGTGAGGTGTACCCGAGAGAACATTGGTAATGCAAAGTGTACTCAAGAGAGCGTTCGACTAAACCCAAGAGAGGTGGACGCTCACGAAGAGGTACCACAGCATCTCTCCTAGCAAGCTTAGTGTGAACCGAGGACAGAGGACTGAGGACGAGGATGAGGAAGTACACTGGTCTCAAGAATTGCTCGAGGACAAGGAATGAGTACGACGAAGACAATGGACAGAAGACAAGGGACTTAGGACTAAGAGATTCGAGGATCAAGGACGAAGGATGTTGGGTAGGACTGAGGACAATGACGAGGAACTCAGAGGACTCGAGAATCGCTCGAGGACAGAGAAGGGCTAGCACCAGGTGCGTAGATTCAGAGTGAAGAACTATAATACAGGCGATCTGGTATATAAGTGTTCTAGTCGTGGGAGAATGGAACACTATGGAATGTGATGGAACAAGGGGGAACATCGCCATCATGAGAGAGACAGCTGCAGAGCTAATCGTCCAATGAGAGAGCAAAGATAAGGCAAGATAAAAGAAGGAACTGTAGAGTCGAGTCATCTACCCTGGAAAGGAAATGACAACACGAAGAAGTTATTGGAAAGGGAAAGGTGAGAGGACGAGACGACAGTTCAAGATATTACTCAGGGAAAGAAGTAAGCCTGAGGGATAAAGGTATGAGTTATCACCTGAAGGAAACGTTGATAGCCTCAAGAGAAAGTCGTGGTTGACGACAAGAAGAGGAAGAACTAAAGGAAACGATAAGAGAAAGGTTCCAAGAGAAAGGAGAAGAAAAGAATCGTAACAAAACATGTTTCATCTTTTAATTTCCATCTCTTCCATTCCACCACACCTTGTGTGTGACTCATGTCTCTTATCTTGGCTGTGTCCACAGCTTTACATGTGTTTCACTCATGTTCTTCATTTCCGTGCTGTGCATTGCTATGCCACTTATCTCTAGGGTTTAGGGTATTCCATATTAGTGGCTCATTGGTAGATTAGGTCACAACATGTATATACAGTATGAGTAGTATATAAAGGCCAAGGGCTTGCCTGGGATGTCTCCCCAGTCAAGTTCACTTGGAGTATTCTTTCACTCTGAGTGATTTCCTCTTTTCTTGGCAAAGGTTGCCACCTCTTTGACGTTTACACCTTCACTCGTTTGAAGTCGTTTCACTTGAACTTGACTATAGTTTAAGTGCCAGTACACAAGCCGTACCACCACCAGAAGTTGAAGACTCGCTCTGATAGGACAGTGAGTGAGTAGCCAGTTTAGTGGTCAACGTTGACCTTGCTTGGCGCACATCGACAACAGTTGTAGTGACACTCAGAAGGCTGCTCTGGAAGATACTGAAGGGCCTTAGTGCCATCTTCCCCATCACAGACTCGCAGAGAGGACGTCGCCAGATGGGCACGCAGCGTCTCAGAAGGACCTTGTTACTTTCACAACAAGCACCGCGCGTCTCATCTGCCCATGCTAGAAGGGACTTTACATCCATTTCAAGACCTCAACAAGGACAACGTCCGCATCAAGTCAGAAGAGATCCAAGAGAGCGCAGGCAGCCCTCGTTTCTCACTCACCCCCAGCCTCATAGACACGTCGGAAGTCAACCCTCTGTTGAAGTTAGCTAATATTCAGGAACTAGCTGAAGCGTTTCTCTGGGAGACGTTAGATGGACTAATAGGTGCTGAGTTAGAAGGCCTTTACATAGAAGGTCAGGATCTCACAGAAGTAGAAGTATGTGAAGTAAGGTTTGGGTCAGAGGTACAAGAAGAGCCGGTAGGAAGAGTCAGGTATAGGACTCCTACCCCATATCCAAGAGAAGAAGAAAGACGAGAAGTTCATCAGAGGCCTAGAAGGAACCGACGGGTTCATTGGCCGGATTATGCTAGAGTCAGGGAAGAAGAATACACCCCTGTCTTACCTAACTACTTACACCCTTGCTGCACTTTGAAGGCAGCTAAGCCTCGGGCAGCATTGTAAAAAGTTTTTACCACTCCTCTTTACGTTTTGCAATGGCAGGATTTGATCAAGAACAGTTCAATGAGCAGTGGGCTGCAATGCAGCAGCGAATGGCGCAGATGGTGCAGACGATCCAAGACCAGGCCACAAACCTGGCAAACGCGAACCAAAGGATTGCAGATCTGCTGATGGATCACGATCGGGCCGGAGAGCATCTTAACCAGGTTGGTGAAAGGGCTCAACAAGCAGAAGACAGAGCAGCTGAAGCCGAACAAAGAGTTTGGGAGCTCTTTGGACAGCAACAATGGTTGCAGCAGGTTGGAAGGATGCCTCAAGGGGCACCAATCGGAAAAATCAAAATATTCGCAGACCTGGGTGATTACAACAGGTCAAAAGCTAAGTTTGAAGAATTGTGGGTCAAGATAAAGTCATATCTTGATGCCAACCCCCGCTATTACGCGGTAGACGATACGTGGGACTGAATTGCTGACCCGGATGACCCGCCCATTACAAACAAGAACAGGGCGTATGCAGTCCTGTCTCGATTGAAGGGGGCAAAGGCAGGCCCCTTCGCCAAAACAGAGCTAGCAAACCTAGCAGATGGAGGCTATGCAATATGTGTCTGGCCAATGTTGGTCAGAGAAGTAGAGTCATTTTTCCAACCGCAATTATAGAGGGATTTCTCTGTAAAGAAGTTACAAGACCTTAGGCAAGGACAGTCCGACATGGACATATACCTGGCCCAATTTAGAGCACTCCAGCCAAGAGCGCAAATCTCAGACGAACACGCAGTGTTACTGCTAGAAAACAGGGTAAACCCCAAAATAAAGAAGGTTCTTTTTGAACAAGGTTTACGACAACCAACGGTAAACCTTACCATGCACCAAATATGGGCAATTGGTAAAAACCAAGAAGCCTACCGGCTTGCATCCAGTGGCTCTTATGGAGATGAACAGAAGAAGGGGAACAAGAAGTTCCAAAAATGAAATGTCAACGTGGTGGACTCCAGTTCATCAAAACTAAAATGCTACAGCTGTGGTAAGGAAGGCCACGGTGTAAAAGATTGCAAGGCAACAAAGGTAAGTTGCCCCGAATGCAAATGGCTCAGAGGCAAACATAAGAAAGAGTGCTGAAAAGGCCAGAAAAGTTGCAAGGTGCAGAACACCAGCACCGAGGAAGCCTTGGAGAAGAAAGAAGAACCGAAACTGGCAATCTCATGGGAAGCTGAAGGAAGCTCTTGGGAGGCCCTAAGGGGTATGACATTTGATCAGGCTCAGGACTTTTTTGTGTGACATGCCGGAAAGGGAAAAGGCCGAGCAGCATGAAGGAAACGGGCCTTCACACCGCCACCTTTAATAAGTTTAACATTTTGGAAGTTGAAGAATGTGAAGACGAGTCTCTACATTCTGAAAAGTCAGGTGCATCTCTACTTGAAGTAGAGTGCGGCAGGGACTATACTCCTGTGCTTGATTCACCTAATGAAAAGAAAATAAAAATTTTGAAGAAGGACGAAATCCCGGTCCTAGACGGACAGCTATCTGTAAAGCTGTTATCTGAAAAGGCTAAATTACCAACACATGGATCGGAAGAAGCAGCCGGACTAGATCTGTATGCTGCAGAAGAAGTTTTAGTGCCGAAGCATGGGAAAGCCCTGGTTGATATGAACATTGCCATCACTACTCCAAAAGGAACTTATGCGTGAATTGCACCCAGAAGTGGCCTAGCGGCTAAATTTATGATTGATGTTGGAGCCAGAGTCATTGACAGTGACTACCAAGAAAGTATCAAAGTTCTTTTGTTCAATTTGTCAGAAGAAGACTTCCAAGTTAAGGAAGGTGACAGGATTGCGCAAATGATTCTAGAAAAGATAAGCCGACCGGAGATTAATGAATCTCAGGAACTAGATCAAACCCAACGGGGTGAAGCTGGTTTTGGTTCCACTGGTGGACATGAAAAACTCACACAGAACATCCACACAGGTACTGAAATACTCATGAATGTGAAAATTGCAAATGCGAATGACAGAAGATTCCATGAAGTAAAAGCACTGCTAGACAGTGGCACAAATGAAACGCTCATCAACGCAACATGTGCACGGGAACTCCACCTTGATTTGAAACCGCTAAGAACCCCCATCCCTGTGTTCAACGTTGACAGCTCTAAGAACAGCGCTAGAAGCATTATGCATTCTGTAGAAGTTATAATCCAATTCCAAGGTCACCGTGAAAAGATTACGGCAGAAATTATGGATTTGGGCAAAAATCAAGTTGTTATAGGGTATAATTGGCTACATCGCCATAACCCCGAAATCGATTGGAAATCCGGAAAAGTCCAGATGACACGTTGTCCCAGAAGCTATGGACTTCTTCAGGATAGAAGTATTCATAAAGTTCAATATGATGAAGAAGAGCAGGACAAAGCATGGACTGCTTATCTTGTTCGCTCTGCTACCACTAAAGCTAAAGAGAAAAAAGAAACTGCAGAAGAACTTGTTCCAAAGCAGTACCATAAATGGCTTAATGTGTTTTAGAAGAAGCATTCGGAATGAATGCCGATCTGGAAACCGTGGGATCATGCAATAGAGCTTAAGGAAATGTTCCAGCCTAAGAAGGGCAGGCTCATCCCACTATCACCAACAGAACAGAAGGAAGTCTCCGCTTTCATTGATGATCAACTAAGAAAAGGGTACATACACCCAAGTAAAAGTCCTCAAACAGTACCAGTATTCTTTGTTCCAAAGAAGGATGGACGCAAACGGATGGTCCAGGACTACAGGTACCTGAATGAGCACACGGTCAAAAATAATTACCCATTGCTGTTGATTGGACAACTGGTTGACAAGCTCAAAGGAGTTAAACTCTTTACAAAAATGGATCTCAGATGGAGATACAACAACGTACACATCAAAGAAGGCAATGAATGGAAAGCGGCATTTGTTTGTTTCTGCAGAGCTTACGAACCCCTCGTAATGTACTTTGGGCTCTGTAACTCCCCTGCCACATTCCAAGTGATGATGAACGAAATATTTGCTGATATAGAAGACGTTGTGGTAGTCTATATTGATGATCTCTTAATATTCACAGAAAACCAAGAGGAGCACAATGAGATTGTGAAAGAAGTTCTCTGATGGTTAGAAGAAAATGACTTATTTGTAAAACCAGAGAAGTGTTTCTTCTCGCAAAAAGAAGTGGAATTCTTAGGCATGACGATTGGCCAAGATGGTATCAAGATGGATGAGGATAAAGTATCCGCCATTCTTGATTGGCCTACGCCAAAGAATCTCTGAGGAGTTAGAAGTTTCCTAGGACTGGCAAACTTCTACAGATGTTTCATCAAAGATTATGCAATTGTGGCTAGACCACTAAATGATTTGACGAGAAAAGATGTTCCATTCATTTGGACAGAAAAGGAACAACATGGGTTTGACACGCTGAAGCAGAAGTTTATGACAGCACCGATTCTTGCTTTCCCTGATAATGATGGAGAATTTCGGTTAGAAACGGACACCTCGGACTATGCCACTGGCGCCATTCTGTTGGTAAAACTAGAAGAAGACCAGAAGTGGCACTCAGTTGCATTCTATTCGCATTCTATGTCAGACACAGAAAGAAATTACCAGGTATTCGACAAAGAAATGTTAAGCGTCATAAGGGCATTAGAGCAATGGAGGCACTATTTGGAAGGCGCAAAGAAGCAATTTGAGATTTGGAATGACCACGCTAACCTGCAATGGTTTATGCAGAAGCAAGATCTCAATCACTGCCAAGCTAGATGGGTGCAATATTTATCATGTTTCAGTTTCACATGGGTCCATAAGCCCGGATCCACTATGACAAAAGTAGACACATTGTCACGAAGGGAAGACCATACGGAAGGAATTGATGCCAATAATAAGGCACAATTGATGATAACCCCAGACAAAGTTAGAAGTACACAAGTTGTCTCAATGGAGGATGAAGGGGATAAAATTCTAGATGACATACGAGTGTCCACTCTGAAGTTAAAGGAATCTGATGTATGACACCTCGAAGGTCTAGGGGCAGAAGTAAACTCTGATGGAGTGTTTGTTAACAGAAAAGGACAAGTCTTTGTTCCTGACGACGAAGATCTGAGGAGAAGAGTCATCACGTTGCACCATGACTCAGTTGTTGCAGGACATCCAGGAAAAGAAAAGACATGTGACTTGATCACAAGAAGTTACTATTGGCATAATATGACCAAAGAAGTCGAAACTTACGTTTCACATTGTTCACAATATCAGAAAATGAAAACTGGAAATAAACCACCAGCCAGTTTGATGAATCCCCTTAAATTGGCAAACATGCCTTGGAAAGATGTCTCAGCCAATTTCATAACAGATTTGCCAGAGTCAGACAGATTCAATGCTATCCTTGTGGTAATTGACAGATTCTCGAAAGAAGTTGAGTTTATACCCACAGATAAAACAGTTTCCGCTATAGGAACAGCAAGATTATATTTGGAAAGAGTTTGAATGAATCACAGGCTCCCACGTTCAATCATTTCAGATTGAGGACCCCAGTTTGCTTCTCAAGTAATGAAGGATCTTTGTATCTGATTAGGAATAAAACCACAGCTTAGTACTGCTTATCACTGTTAGAACTGGTCCTCCTTGCTCCTGATTAGGGGCCAGGGGGTCGGAGATGCGGAGATGCGGAGGTGTGGAGGGGTGGGTCTTGGCGCAGGACTCATGTGTCACACCCTTGTGTAGTTTCAGGACCCTTAGGAGCAGAGTTCAGGAGTTAGGAGTTAGGAGATGAGGAGGAGTTCAGGAGTTCAGGAGTTAAGGGGATCAGGAGTTTGGAGGTGTTCTAGGTGATATTCTGACTAAAGTACAACATAGTACACTACAGAATATTTATACTACGGAGATACATAGGAATTACTACGGATTGATAAGATGGAACGTTCAATGATTAAAGTAATGAGTAAGACGGAGAAAGAGATAAATGAAGCCAGAGCTGTGCACCGGGTATACTGATGACTGGAGTAGTGCACAGTTTCATTACATAAGCTGATCTAAACTAAATGAGGTGATGTCACATGGTCTGGAAGTCAGGTGATGCATATCTGAGGAGATCGCACCGGAGATGGTCTGGAGTTGACCAGAGTTGACAGGAGTTGGAACAGCATATGACAATCACCCACAAATGGATGGGCAGACGGAAAGGGTCAACCGAGACCTTCAACAATATTTACACATCTTTTACTGCAATCACCAAGATGATTGGCTGAAGTGGCTTAGTCTTGCACAGTTCACACACAATAACCACAAATCGTCCACAACCAAGAAAACTCCGTTTGAGGTTACCCGGACTTACTAGCCGTGAATGGGAACGGAACCTGGCAGTTCTAAAGCCCCCGCAGCAGATGTTTTCACCAAAAAAGTTCAACAGATGTTTGATGAAGTACATGCGAACTTAGGTTTGGCACAAGATAAAATGAAAAAGAATGCTGCATCATGGCGAAGTGTTGCCCCTGCTTACGCAGTTGGAGATGAAGTGTTACTTGCTACGGATAATCTGCGCTTAACGCATCAAAGTAAAAAGATGTCTGAAAAATGGCTTGGTCCATTTAAAATCGATGAACTCATTGGCAGCAATGCCGTTCGACTGAAGTTACCATGGACAATGAAAATTCATCCAGTGGTTAATGTCTCAAAAATTAAACCATTTAGGGAACACCTTTTTGGCCAACCTGTTTTCAAACCCAGACCGGTGCTAGTTACCAAAGACTGAGATGAAGAGTATGAGGTTGACCATATTGTAGACGCCCGCTGCAAAGGTTGTGGTTGGGAGTATCTGGTCCATTGGGCTGGTTACGATGAAGACGCTCACACTTGGCAATCAAAGAAAGATCTTTCTAATGCGCAAGCCGCCTTAGAACTCTTTCATGAACATAATCCTTGCCTCTTTCTTCGAGAAGCTTTTACAGAGCGCTTTGGTATTTTCAACCTATATCCTGAAGTTTATGCCACTGCCATGGATTGTCTGGAATCCAACCCATAGAAAGGGGGTAGTGTTATGGTCTCATTATTTTCACTTCGCACTTTCGCTTTCTTTCATTATCTTATCTTCATCAGGATCTTATCAAGGGTCACAGCCATGCTATGCAGTAAGTGCTGACTTGATATGTGTTACAGCCAGGCTGTGCCTTAAGTGCTGACACATACCTGATCCAATCTATGACTTACTCAGACTCATTTCATTTACTTCAAACATGTTTCATCTTTTAATTTCCATCTCTTCCATTCCACCACACCTTGTGTGTGACTCATGTCTCTTATCTTGGCTGTGTCCACAGCCTTACATGTGTTTCACTCATGTTCTTCATTTCCATGCTGTGCATTGCTATGCCACTTATCTCTAGGGTTTAGGGTATTTCATATTAGTGACTCATTGGTAGATTAGGTCACAACATGTACATACAATATGAGTAGTATATAAAGGCCAAGGGCTTGCCTGGGATGTCTTCCCAGTCAAGTTCACTTGGAGTATTCCTTCACTCTGAGTGATTTCCTCTTTTCTTGGCAAAGGTTGCCACCTCTTTGACATTTACGCCTTCACTTGTTTGAAGTCATTTCAGCGAGCAACAGAAGAGTAGTCTGGGATAAAGCAACGGTAGAAGTTGGCAAAGCCTAGGAACAAGTGAACTTTCTTTAGCTTGGTAGGGACAGGCCATTTCACAATGCCATCTAGTTTCACAGGGTCCATGGCGAGTTGTCCAGGTTGGATGATCATCCCAAGGTATTCTACTTCGGAAGTGGCAAATTGGCATTTCTCCAGCTTGAGGTGTAGGTCAAGCTCAGTCATGCGCTGGAGCACCCGCTTGGTGCATTCTGTGTGAGTTTGTTTGTCAGGGGAGAAGATCAAGAGGTCATCCATATAGATGACTAGCCATCCTTTGGCGATCATGTTGTGAAATGAGTCATTCATGAACCGTTGGAAGGTTGCTGGGGAATTAGTGAGTTCGAAGAACATCACTGTTGGTTCATAGAGTCCTTTGTGAGTGATGAAAGCGGCTTTCCATTGGTGACCATCTTTGATGTGGACATTGTTGTATCCCCATCGGATGTTAAACTTGGTAAGGACTTTAGCATCCTTGAGTTTATCAACAAGATCAGAGATCAAGGGTAAAGGGTATGCATCTCGAACAGTGTGTTCATTTAGATAGCGGTAGTCTTGGCAAGGATGAAGCTTGCTGTCCTTCTTTTTGACAAAGAAGAAAGAGGAGGCCTGGGGAGTTTGACAGGCAGATTTTTCCTGCCTTGAGGTTCTCTTCCAAGAAGTCTTCTGTAGCCTTTCGTTTATCAGGAGATAGGGGGTAGACTTTACTGATTTTTGGAATGAAGGCGTTGTCTAGGTTTATCTCATGATTGTAGGGTCGGGAGGGAGAAATGTGGTCTGCCACTTCTTTAGTGAACATGGACTGGTATTTGGAGTACTCAGGTGGAAGAGTGGTCTTCGGTTTGGCTGCTTCAGCAGCCATGGCTAATTTAGTGGCAGTGGTGAGGTGGGCTATGGTAGTATTCGGGAGGAAGTGCGATCCACAATGGATGATTCAGTGAAGGGTTCAGTTGTCTAAGGCTCTTTGGATATACTATGGTTCGGTTTCCTTATCTAGGAAATCATAGAGTCATCCATCATAGATGGTGTCAATATGATGGTGTCAATACAGGGGATCAGAGGAAGGTCTGAAGAACCCATTATGTTGTCAGAAGTCCTCCATGAAGAGTCAATTAAGTTCTTTGGATTCATCGCAGGATTCGGAGATGGCAAGTGTTCAATCAGCCTAATTTATAGTGGGGTTCGTGGTATGAAGCCAAGGTAGTCCCAGGATGACGTTTTCACTTCCACAGGACATGACATGGAAAGTCGTTCACTGAGCAATCCCTTCTATCCTGGTGAATAGAGTGCAGGTATACTTGATCCTGCCATTTTTGTTGGGGGTTTGGTCAACATTTCGGACAGGGATGGGGACATCAAGTTTCATTGTAGAGAGTTTATGCTTTCGCACAAACTGCTAGTCAATGCAGTTTAGGTCAGCTCTGCTGTCCACAAGGGCTTGGGTGTCAATGGTTTTCATCATGTGCAAGGGTTCCAGGAGTTGCAAGGCAATGTGCATAGATTTCTTGGAACACAATACAGTTACAGGAGCACATGTAACAGAGGAGACTCGCATCATCCGAGGTCCCCGATTTAACATCAGCAAATCACTAATTTTTGGACAGTATTTTATAATTATTACAATAATTATGGCAATTTGACAGCCAGTGACAGCATGTTACATCATGTTACATCATTGCATGCCAACAGAGTCACAGTGTCACAAGGTGTGACATCACATCACAGTGCCACCCACTGACAGCGCTACTGGGTTTGACAGTGCTACAGGTAACTAGGATACATAGCTAATACAATCGTAGAATAGTTATAGTAGGGTACAGTGATGTCACAGCATCACAAGGTGTGACATCACATCACAGCGCCACCCGCTGACAGCATGACAGTGCTACAGCTAACTAGGATACATAGCTAATACATCAATAGAATAGTTACAGTACTAGGTACAGTTGTCACAGTGTCACAAGACATCACATCATGTCATAGCACCACCAGTTGACAGCGCTACTGAGTTTGAGAGTGCTACAGGGCTTGACAGTGCTATAGGCTACATATAGTAACTAGGGTACATAGCTAATGTAAGGTAGTAATAGATTCATAATAGATGTAGACTTAGAGATTTTGCACAAACGAATCACATGACATTTATTACCATTACTACACACCTGCTCACTGCTCCCAACTTCCCTCAGCACTGTTTAGCCGTTGCCTCCCACCTTCGTGCTTCACCGTCCCCCACGCCATCAACTGCCACTACCTGTCACCTCACCTCCCGCACCCCAAATGGCTCTGTGCGCACCACCTCCCTCTTGCACACACCCGCTGCTACCATCAGCAGGTGGGCAACAGTGTACCTGCCACCACCACTACACGACAACAACAACAACAACAACGAGGGCAGGGGCACACAATAGTGTGCCAACCACCACTGTGCCAACAATGACTCAGTGCACATACCCCATCAGGGGAGGGATGGGGCTGAGCAGGCGCAACCGACCCGCCGCTACCACCCACCACCATGCACCACTGCCACTGACCATGACGAGGGCGAGGGTACACAACGGCACACCCACCACCACTGTGCCGATGACGACTCTGCGACTACCCCATCAGGTCAACGGTGAGGGAGGTGCAACTGCCACCACGCCACCACAATGATGACAACGAGGGCGAGAGTATGTAACGGTGCATCCTCCACCACTGTGCCGACGACGACATGGCATATGCCTACCCCATCAGGATGGGCTAATGGGGCAATGGCACACCTGCCACTACCACACGCCGGTGACTTCGATGGAGAGGGTGCACAACGGCACACCCATCACCATTGCACTGACCACAGCAGCCTGCCCACTACCACCACCACCACCACACACCAGCGATAGCAACGGCAAGGACGAGGATACGTGCGGCACATCCATCACCACTGCGCCAATGGCAACAACGGCACTCTCACTACCACCACCACCACATGCCCTTGACGACGATGGCATGGGTGAGGGCACACAGGGGAGAACCCACCACCACAACGCTGACAGTGACAAGTGTGAGGTGGCGCAATGGCCTGGTCACCACCACCACCACCCCATCTCTGTGCCCACAATGACAACAGCATGGACTAGGGCATGCAACAGCATACCCACCACCACAGTACTGACAGCGGCATGGGTGAGGTGGCACAACAGCATGGTTACCACCACCCCATCTGCTTGTCCAAGACGACGATGGCATGGCTGAGGACACGCAATGGCACACCTGTCACCCCAATACCGATGGTGACAAGGGCAAGCAGCCCAACAGCATGGTCACCACCACCACTCCACCCGCGTGCCTACGACAATGACAGTATGGGCATGGGCACGCAACAGTGCACCCACCACTGCAGTACAGATGGCGGCAAAGGTGAGGTGGCACAGCAGCACGGTCACCATCACCATTACAGCACCCTCGTGCCCACAATGTCGACAACATGGGTGAGGACCCAATGGCATGCCCACCACCCCAATGCCAATTGCGACAAGGGTGAGCCGGCGCAATGGCACGGTCCCCATCACCACCCCATCTGCTCACCCATGACAACAACAGCATGGGTGAGGGCGTGCAATGGTGCACCCACCACCACAATACTGACGACGGCAAAGGCGTGGCAGCGCAATGGCGTGGTTGCCATCACCACCACCCCATCTGCATGCACCCACCACCACAGTACTGATGGGGAAAAGGGCGAGGCGGCACAACAGCACGGTCCCCATCACCACCACCCCATTTGCATGCCCACAACAATGTCAACATTGGCGAGGGTGCGCAATGGCACACCCACTGCCACAATCCCAATGAGGGCAAGGGCCATGCAGCATAGCGGTGTGGTCACGACCACAACCACCCCTGTGTGTCCACAACAATGGCGGCAAAGGCAACAGTGCGCAATAGTGCACCCACCCCCCAAATACCGATGGCGGCAAGGGTCATGCAGCACAACCACACGGTCACCACCACCCCACCTGCATGTCCACGACGACAACAGCATGGGCGAGGGCATGCAATGGCACACCCACCACCCAAATGCCAATGGTGACAAGGACAAGGGCATACGCAACAGCACAGTTACCACCACCACCCATCTGTGTGCTCATGACGACGACGGCATGGGTGAGGCACACAATGGCATGCCAACCACCCCAACAACATCGGTAGGGGTGACAGCACCCACCACCATGAGATGGAGCTGCGGGAATGCAGCATACCCACCACCATGACCCCCACACTGAAAATGAGAGCACGGAGGCACTGGAACGACAATGGGTGTAGGAAGGGCAAGGGCTTGCAAACGGCACATGCACACACTTGCCACATGCATGTATATACGATTTCATGTAGTAGCTACATATTTAATATCTTACAGTAAACTACGGGCATCACAGGCTCTATAGTTTTGGCGTGCTGTACAGCCACACGTCACCTGGTACAGCTCTGTGACTCTGTGGCGACACTGTGACTAAGTTGCACAGGGGGGACCTTGGTGTAACACTGTCACACCTGTGACAACCTGTACAGCACTGCACAGGTACTTCATGATTTGCTGATGAAAAACCCTGTTCAAGAGAAAAGCCAACCCTTTTCACAGAGGTCCCTTCCTCCCCAATCATCATCATCATCCTCCATGTCTTTGAGACCCAGGGGAGGGTCATTGTTGTCTTTGACTTGCTGAACCTTGGTAGGTTTCGAGAGGAAGGTGGGGCATGCACCACTAAGATGCCCAGATTTCCTACACCTGAAGCAAAGTCCTTCTTTACAACATCTCTCTCTTTCCTTTGCAGTGAGTTTTGGAACTCTGACTGCATTGATGTCCATGGCATCAGGGTCTTTCTTAGAGAAAGGAGGAGAGGCATATAGGTAGCTAGGACGAGAAGGGTTCTTGTTTCGTCAGGCAATCTCTTCACCGTGTTTCCATTGGGTCTGGAAGGACACAGCCTTTTTATACCAGTTGTCAATGGTGGTAAGAACAGTGTCCATTTGAAGAATTTGCTTCATTAGGGGGGCAGGGATTCTGGAGGCATAGTAATTAATCAAGATGTTCTGATCAATGATTCCTGCAATGGCTACCTGGTTCTGGAACCTGGTGTTGTAGTCAGTGATAGAGGGGGCATAGTTCCCCTTCTTGTCCTTGGTCATATGGGTGGTGGAGAGCCAAGCGACAGCATTCCTAGTAGTGTCATGGTGTTTGAATGCCAGCTCAAACTTCATGATGAACTCGGCCATAGTCCCGAAGGTTTGTGTGTTCAAGGCTTGGTCTCTAAAGGTATCTGCCCAGGTCTGGGCAGATCCTTTGGTCATATAGGACAGAGCAAAGGCGATCTTCTTCAGATCAGAGTTGTAGACATCTTTGTTCACTTCTACGTAGAACTGTACAGAGTGAAGCCAAGGGATGGACTTGGAGTAATCTCCATCAAAGGAGTCAGGGACGTTGAGATGAAGTTCGGTAGGTCTAGAAGTCATGGGTTTAGACTTAGATTTCACAGGGGTGGATGGGGTGGCGACAGGAATGGTGGCAGTGGCTATCGTGGGAAGAGAAATGGAAGGAATCAATGGAGTAGGGCGTGAGACTTGTTGGGGAAAAGGGAGTGGGTCGTCGTCAGGAAAAGTGGTAGAGCAATGGAGCTGATCTGCGAGGGTGGCGACATGTTCCTGTTCAAGAAAGTGGGCGATGGGATCATCAGTCTCAGGGGTTTCAGGAGTGTCTTTGAAAAGACCAGGGAGTTCCTTCTCCATTTCAGAGTCACTGAGTTTAGGAGTGGTACTTCGCCGTTCCCAATGTGGGTCGATGGGTTCAGAGGTGGACAAGAGGTGTTCAAGGGGTCAATCAGTCAACAGCTGAGGTTGCCTAACAGGTGGGGGTCTAGAGGACAAAATGATTGCAACTTACACAAGGGTAATCGCAAAGGGCAAGTTAGACCTTTTGTTACACTTGGCCTGAGTAAGGTCAAGCATAGCCTCAAGGGTCAAAGGTTCAAGGTAGTCACTTGTTTCTGTGACAAGAACAGTGCCTTTCACCGCAGTGAGATCAAAGGAGGTCAAGGGTTCAAGGAGCACCTCTTGTTGAGAGGAAGGTGCAAGTTTTCTGTAAGGAGCACAAGGTGGACGATGGAAGTACAAGGTCAAGATTGAGGAGGTCTAACTTAGGGTACAGAGTCTGTACTTGAAGGTTTATATACTAAGTGGAACAAACAAAGGTAAACATAGAGTAAGTCATAAGTTGTAAGACGAATGAGTCATATTGTGCAAGAAAGACGGAAGAATAAGTCATGAAGGAATAAGCCTGATGACGAGCAAGTGTGATGGAATCAGATGGGTGAGTCATCAGGGAAAAGAAACGTGTCCATGTACACAAATGTCCAAAAGGGGAACACAGGGAAAGAAAACGTAACACTCTAGGTCTAGAAGTTTGTGTGCTTGCTGTCTGTGTGTGTAGCCAAGCATAACACACTTTTGTCCATGGGCTTGGAATTTTCCTTTTTACTGCTCTTTTGGGATTAAGGCATATCCGATGCATCCAAAAGGCTGGAACAGAGTGGAGTCGACCAGTCGCTTGAATATTGCATGGTATGGTGTGTCTCCGTTCAAGGCAGAGGTCAGACTCCGGGCAGAGATGTACACAGCAGTGGACATGGCATCTGTCCAAAAGGACTTCGGAAGTTTTGAGTCCTCAAGCATGTAGTTGGCAAGGAGTGACAGTGTTTGGTTCATGTGTTCAGCCAGTCTGTTTTGTTCCAGAGTGTATGGTGTGGAGGTTTCCAAGAATGTACCTTCGCTCCTGAGTACATCTTTGAAGTCTTTATTTGTGTACTCACTCCCCGTCACTTTAGATAAACTGGACATGTAGGTCCGAAAAGCATTCTGTGGTGATTTCCATGTGAAGGAAGTTTTAGACATCGGACTTCCAACGGAGATAGGTGTCGCAGACATTGCTTTTGTGCTTAAGGAAATAGATCCACGGGAATCGACTGTAGTCATCAATGATTAGGAGCCAGTACCTGTATCCCTCATGGGATTTTGGGGATATCGGACCTCCAATGTCCATGTGTACCATTTGCAGAGGAGCTGAGGTATGCAGGTACTTGTGCGATTTGAAAGGTAGTTTCTTTAATTTTCCAATGGTACATGGTTCACAGAACTCCAGTGTTCTGGTGAGTTTGTCAATGCCCTGTAGTTGGCCTTTTTGTACCATTGTCTGAATTTGCAGTATGGAGATGTGTCCTAATTGGTGGTGCAAAGTGTTTATGTCGACAGAGATGAGACTGGAATCCGGAGTACATATTGAAGTTACTGCAGCATGATACAGTCCGTTCTTGTGATGTCCAAGCATGACAGTGCGACGTCCTTTCCTTACAGAGCAGGAGTTTGACATCCCTGGGAATGATGTGCAGAATCCTAATTTTGACAGCTTGGGTATGGAGATCAAAGATAATGCGAACTCCAGTACGTGTAGGACATCACTGAGGGTGATTTCATAGCGGTGTTTGTCAACGCTTGAGTGGAGGATTACTGTTCCTATTCTGATTGCGTGTATGACAAAGTTGTCACCGAATTGAACTGAACATGTGGGGGAGAGTCTGGAGTATGTGGAGAACCAATCTTGATGAGGTACCATGTGTGATGTCGCTCTGGAGTTGATAATAATAGTCTTCTCCGGTGAATTCTTGGGATCAGATGAGATGTAGGCCTGAATGTGTTTGTATAAGGCACAATCTACATGAGCACTAGCTACATTTGTCTTGTCCAGTGGTTTAGCGTCTGGATTGGGATCTCCTTCTGCTGCGTTTGCTTTCTCCTTTTTGTACTTCTCCTTTAGCTCTTGTGGCCACCACTTTGAACTCCAGCATTCCTCTGTACCATGTCCATTGGTTTGGTGGTATTCGCAGTACTTTGCGTTCTTCTTCTTTTGCTCTCCTTTGGCATTGGCAGAGTGGGCAGAGTTGATTTTCACAGAAAGTTTTAGCCTTGCGTTTTCGGAGAGAATGTGGGTTTTGACAGAGTTGAAAGAGAGTTTGCTTTCATTGATGGTGTTGATGACTGACAACACGAAGATGCTCCACTCTGGGGTTTTAGGGAGTGAATGGAAAAGGATGAATGCGAGAATTTTGGGGTTGATGATGTACTTCATTCCCACTAGTCAAGTCTCTAGTGTATGTATGGATGCGATGTGCTCAGAGATGTCAGATTTTCCATCCCACTCCGATGCGAACAGTTGGCAATAGGAGTGGTAAGCAGAGGGGAGATCCAACTTTTGGTAAAGTTCTAGGAGTGTGTTATACAAGTCTTTGGAGGAGGTGTAGGATTCCATCTGGAGAAGAATGGTGTCACAGATATGATCCTGGATAATACCATGTGCCTTTTCATCTCACTCAGTCCACTTTCGGACTTCATCTCCTGAGCTGATCATGATGGAGGCAGAGCTCTGGGGTTTTGCAGAGATGGAGGCACCAGCAGTTGGGCAGATGTCTGTGCTGAGTATGACTCCGAGGACCTTTTCTCTGTGGAGTTTGGCAGAGATGCGTAGTTTCCATACTTGGAAATTTTCAGGTCTGAGTAGAGTGGGGCATTCCACGATCAAGGAGTTTTCGGAGGGCATCAGAGATGCAGTAACAATTACACTGTGTAAGCGGAGTTGTGCGAGGTCATGGAGTTTTTGTGCTAGTGTGCACTAGCAGGGCTCATAACCTGTTAAAGTACCTAAATAAGGGCAGCAATTGCCCAACTAAGGTAAGGTAAATACAAGATGTCAAGTGATCAAAAGAGATCTCACCTCAGACTGTGCTGCAAGTACAGAGCACAACTGAGGTGAGAGGAAGGGATTGAAAAGAATTAAATAGTGTCAAAGACAAGCGCACACTTAGCTCCAGAAAACTCTGGAGTGGAATAGGCGAAAATAGGCATGTTGGATCAGGGAACATGAAAGGTGCAGTAGCGTGTGTTCAGAAGGACTAGGAGCACCACCAAGCGAACAGCACAAGGTATGACTATACTATAATAGGCATAAGTAAGTCCGAAAGTGATAGAGTGAGAAATGAGAGACAAATGGCCGGAGTTAGTGCATGTGTAACTCTGGAGTTGTCTGGAGGTCATATTTTGACACTTACCTGGCACCTTTCCCTTATCCACGACAACTTCCTCACTTGCCTTCTTGCCCACCTTTCCTCATCCCTTCAACTGGTCACACTTCATCTTCTATTTGGCGCATGGATCACAGATCTGGTCTGGTAGTTCAGAGCATGTCACCTGCCTCTTCACACACTGACCACACAGGATCAGGCTCATACTTGCTACAGGCACAGTCATTGTCTTCTTTGCTAGAGAAGGCGTCTGTTCATTGTTGTCATTGTTGTCTATGACCAGATGCACACGCTATCATCATGGTCAGTACCAAGCCATATTCAATGATCCTTGTGATGTACCTTATTCCTTGTTGACCTCACTGTCAAAGTATAACTCTGGACATCTCTGGAGTTCGTACAGAGACCAACTCTGGTCGTTTCTCGCCCGTCTTTCATTCTACTGTACCTCTTTTGGACTCACACGTACCTATTATAGTATAGTCTTACCTCGTGTCAATCACTTGGTGGTGCTCCTACTCCCTCCAAACACACACTGCTGCACTCTTTGTCATTTCCCAAAGCAGTGCACCTAGTTTCACCTATCTTGTTCCAGACTTGTCTGGAGTTTAGCAAGCGCATATCCTCGTCACTATTTAACCCTTCTGACTTCTTCATCTCACCTCAGTTGTGCTCAGTACTTGTGGCACATTCTGAGGTGAGACATTACTTGACTTTTAGTACCTTGTATTTACTTTGCCTTAGTTGGGCATTGTTGCCCCTATTTAGGTGAATACTAGTTGTGCTCAGTACTTGTGGCACATTCTGAGTTGGGCATTATCGCCCCTATTTAGATACTTTAACACTCACCAGTCTACCCATTCTGCTTGCCTCTGCTGGACCTGTCACTGGTGGAGTCAGCTCCTCATCCTCATCCTCATCCTTACTGTTGCTCTCTAGCAACGGACCCTTGTTCAATGGTATGTAGCATAGCAAGTTGCTGGCTACCATTGCCCAGATCCCTGTGTCCTTCAGCACTTCTTCCCATTTGCATTGCATCTGGTCCTTCTGCTCAGTGGCCCACTTGTTGTAAAGGTCATTACAACCTCTTAGTGCCATCAGAGTCCAGGGGTTGATTCTTCTTTCGACACCCTGGTTGCCTACCACCTCAAGGCAACATCAGACCAGTTCCTAAGTGAAAATCAGTAAAGGTGTCATCCAAGACAGTCAATCACGTACCAGCGTGGATTCCCATCATTCTACCCATGCTTCCTGATCCTCCTCCAAGTCCTCCTTGTCATCAAGTATGCAGTCAGTGAGGTCCCAGACCTTCTCGCATGCAGCTTGAAGGTTGGCAGCGGCAACAGTAATGGGCATCAGATTGTTGACATTATTCATGTATTGAAGTAGGTTGTCAATGGTGGAAGAGTTTGTTGACATGGTGAAGAGATGAGAAGAAGAGTGGGGAAAAAATGAAGTGGTTATGGAACAACAGATGTGTCTTAAGTGTCAAATGTGTTCATTGTTTGTGTTTTCAAGGTCCACACCTAACTGAGTCACCTGACTGACTGGACAGTCAGCATTCAAGTACCCTATGGATGTAGGAGCTTTCAGCTCTCTATGTTTGTAGGGCATGTTCTATAGGTATTCTAGGTATTGTCCACCTGTCGTTCAAGACCTCCATCGTGTCCCATGTCCATCCGCATTGATCCAAGTTCAGTCCGGTTCGGATTGTTGTATCTGGTTAGTCCACACAGTCCACCCGAGGTGTATCTGGGTCAGACATTTTTCATCTATCTCTTTTTGTTTGTTATTGTCCTTTGTCTTCCTAGATCTTGTTTTCCTGCCACACATATCTCTTCTGCTTTGATTTTGGTGGGTCATCTTGGGATTTGTGGCTGTAGATAGGTACTCTTAGATCATTCTGCTTTGAAAGTCCTGGGAAATACCCAGACTATAAAGCCTTGTACCATGTGATTGGAATGATATCTCTCTCTGACTCTTGGTTTTGTCTGTCATCTGTTCTCCTCTCGTTGTCATTGTCATCTGTACTCTCTGTCTTCATCTATCCAGTTTCCATTGGACCGGACTCGTTGTTCTCTGTTCGTTCCAATCCAGTTTTTACATCAGATTACATCCTCTTTGTGCTAGGTGTTGTCTAGCTACCCCTTCTCATCACAGTACCTACATACAAACCCCTTGGGATGAGCCTAGCTTGCACCACCCTTTTTCTACCAGTCCCCTCTGTCTACAACAGGGTCTCCCTGGACGTGACAGTGGTACCTGATAACCTCTTCCCATCTTTACAGTGTGCAGATGACAAACACCATGAATAGGCCAGGCTTGCTGCTGTCACAATTTTCCTTCTCCATCACTCTATTCTTCTCTTCTGCATTCTTTGCACATACAAGATATTTCCTCTTGCTTTCCAATATTACTATGAACATTACTTACTCATCATCAGGATGTCACAAGTAAGCCTCAGTTTCCTTTCCTGATATCTTTCTTATCATTGGATGATTACCTCCACTACTGTCTCTCTCACAATATTGATGTCTGTCCTCCATTCCATAGTATTCTTTGATGTTCCGTCTTCTCACAATAGGAACACTTATATACCACATTGCCTGTACTTGTAGTCCTCACTCTGAATCTATGATCCTGTCATATGCCATTCCAACTCTGGTCAACTGCAGACCATCTCCAGTGCAATCTCCTCAGATATGCATCACCTGACTTCTGGATCATGTGACATTACTTCATTTAGTATAGATTTGATTATGTAATGAAACTACACACCACTCCAGTCATTTCTATACCCAGTGCACAGCTCCAGCTTCATTTACCTCTTCCTCTGTCTTACTCATTATTTTACATAGTCATTGAACATTCTCAATTATCAATCCATAGTAAATCCTATGTATCTCCATAGTATAAATATTCTGTAGAGTACTATGTTGTACTTTAGTCAGAATATCAACCAAAATACCTCCTGTGTTCCTAAACAAACTTCTAAACTCTGCTTAACTTCTTAAACTCCTTAACCCCACTCCTAAGGGTCCTGAACCTACACAAGGGTGTGACACATAAGTCCTATGCCAAGACCCACCCCTCCACATCTCCACATCTCCACATCTCCAACCCCCTAACCCCTATCAGGAGCAAGAAGAAACCAATTTTAACAGATTCTTGTTGTACTCATTCTCTGTCCTCAAGTGATTCTTGAGTCCTGTGTCGAAGTATAACTCCGGACATCTCTGGAGTTTGTACAGAGACCAACTTTGGTTGTCTTTCACCTGTCTTTCATCCTACCTCTTTCGGACTCATGTGTACCTATTACAGTATAGTCTTACCTCGTGTCGATTGCTTGGTGGTGCTCCTACTCCCTCTGAACATGCACTGCTGCACTCTTTGTCACTTCCCAAAGTAGTGCACCTAGTTTCACCTATCTTGTTCCAGACTTGTCTGGAGTTTAGCAAGCGCATATCCTCGTCACTATTTAACCCTTCTGACTTCTTCATCTCACCTCAGTTGTGCTCAG